>VXAC01000958.1:121575-136582 GCA_013399225.1 Rhipidura dahli
TTTTTTTGGTAAATCTGGTATCTGCTATATTCCAACAACTCCCATTTTCTATGCTCTTGTCCATGTAAATGTGGATAACAGTGCAGAACTGGTGCTTTTCCCTTATCAGTCTACACAGCACATTCTCCATTGGTTAAAAAAAAATCAGATCTAAATGAATGTAATTAAATTCTCTATAGAATTAAAAGTTGATGATTTTAAAATACTTTGTTTAATCTTATCCAGTGAAAAGATCCTTTGTCTTTCTATCACACAACAGATATTTTCCGATATTTCTGTTAAATACTTCTAGAGCATTTTTTTTTTTACTGGTATCACTGTGATCCTGCTATCTCAAAATTCAGTTTAAATATATGTTTTCTCGCTTCTGCTGGAGAGCATTAGACATATGCATGCACATGCTATAGCATATCACTTAACCACATCTTACTGGATTTTTTTTTTTCCCCCCATGGTTCTTTGTCTTAGCTAGCAAACTTGTCTTCATATTCTAGGTCAGTAAGAATCATTTTTGTTTTCTATAGTTGCAGCATCAGCCTAGTAGGTTGGTGGCTGACAAAAGAAGCTGTCATTGTATGCTTTTCTCCCTAGAGCAAAAATTATTCATTTTTCTTGTCTTTTTTAAATTATCCACAGACAATACTGCAAGGATTAACATATTATCAGTAGACAATACCACAAGGATTAACATAACTTTTCTTCCAAAAGTACATTAATCTCTGACCTAAATTCTTCCCGAAGTTCACAAGTGGTGCTCACAATATGTGTGCCCAGAGTGAGAGTATTTAGGAAATCTAACCAATGTCAGACAGAAGGCAAAATACCTGACAATAGTGACTAAAAAGTGCTATTATTGTACAACTGTTTGCCTTTCTGCAATTGTTTTATCTTTTACTGAACTCTCCTATGTGATAGTTTACTGGTGGGGGCTGGGAGTAAGTACATGTGCACTACTAACTCTGTTGCCCAACACGGGTTCATCAAACCCCTCATATACACAGTGGACAGAGAAAAGCATGCCCCCAGCTACAAAAGGCAAAGCATAAAGATCTGCTAAGCAGAAACTTCAAGTTTAAGTATCATGGAGGTATCTTCTGAGGTTTCCTCCTTCCACTCACCCCATATGATGTCTTAAAAATTATAGTTCTGACTGTAACCCACGGGTGAAAATAGGAAGTGCAAAGGTTTACCTGTGGTACAGGAGTGCTTCCACCATGAGGCCCAAAGGTGAAGGAAAGGTAAAGGAAACTGAAGGGAAGGAAGGACCATGACTCCTAGGTTTTCTAAGGAAAGTCTGTGCAGACCAGACAGAGAGACTTCACAAGGACCAGGGGAACAGTGGCAGGTGGAGGACTTCTTGTAGCCTCAGCAGTGAAAATCTAATCAGTGAAAATTGCAGAACACTGAACCAGATGCCCCTAAAACAATCAAAGGCAGAGGATGGGACCACTGAACCTGGTATATAACCCACAAATATGAATCAGTGAAAGAAACTCTTTGCACCACCACACAAACTAAAGTGGACTCCTGCCTATGGGATACAGGATGGAAGAGCACTTTGGGATCACATAAAACCTTTTATGGGGTGTTTGAGAATTATTTGGGGGAGGGAGCAAGGTAGGTACAAGAGGCAAAAAATATGAGAAAATAAAAGGAAAAGGAGATTAAAAGGGACTAGTGATGCTCAAACAGGTTACTGGCAGCACAGCTTATCCTGTCCTCTAACTGAATGTCATTTCCAATTGTTTTAAATGCCTGTGCACTCTGTGTTAGTGATCTGTGTGCATGACCAAAGATGAGCAGCAAGCTGGCTTGGCTGAGGGGTGTGGGGTTCTGCCAAGTGCCAGCCCACAAGAGAGGCATGAGGTTGAGGAGACGGTGGGGCCCAGGCCAGATGCTGCAGATGTGCAGCTCTAAGGACACCAACAGTTTATAGAGTAGGATGGAGACCACAGAGGCCTCTGTGTGAGTGTGAATTAGGCATTCTTGATTCGGTGTGAAGCAGAAGACTCCAAAGGCTTCAATCACTCTCAGTGTAACTGTTAAATGCAGACAGTTAATACCAGATCCAGCAGCCAAATTTGCTTTTAAAGGCTGTATCAAAAACATCAAAACTGCTAGAAGGGACTTTTTCTCTCAACTACTCTTTTGAGAATTTTACATGAACAATCAGAAGTGGGTGGGCAATACCCCCTACCTTCTGAAGTCCACCGGGTCTGGGTACCTCTAGCAATAACAAGTGTGTGCAATTACTTCAAAGGGTAGTGTTGGGGAAAACCAAACCTCCAGGCTTCCAGCTGACACAAGTCAAATGCCATCTATGTAATTATTCTACTTGAGGCACTGATTCAGCAATGTACTTACATATACTGCAAAAATTAAGAAAAGGTTAAACTGGGATGTGTATCAAAATGCAAAGGAAATATGAATCTTATAATGGTTTATGCATATATTTGTACTTGGGATGGACATTCAGCTTGCCTCCAGTAAAGCATCATCTGGTGCATTATCTAGCCTTTAATCATTTAGGGTGTTAAATCTGGGATATTTTTCACAGAGTAGTGCTATCTGTTCATTATAAAAAATGGTGAATTGCACCTGAGTAATTTTTTAGGCACTGCAGTTAAAACATCCAAGACAGTTCTCAGCTGCCAGGTCTATTGTCCTGCCTCCCCGCACTTTAAAATCTTGAAGATATTTTTTAACCCCCATCTTGGTTTTATATTTAAAAGGGACTTTTTGCAACTTCCTTACAACTAAAAAATACTGTAATATAAGTAAAGGTAAGAATTGGTAGAGCACCTGGGGCTTTCAAATATTAGGCTGATAAGATTACTTACTTTAAGAGCATTTTTGAGTTTTGAATCTAAATGTGCAAGTCAGAGATTCCAGTGCTGTCATTGAGACTATGTATGCTTTAAGATATGACACTTAATTCTTCCCCAAAGGAAATATTCCTTTTCTCCAAGGACCTCTCTGTGAAGGGAGTCTTGGTTTTGAGACATGATATGTTAATCTATAAAGATATTAAAATCCAATGCTGGTATGGTTGTTATTCAGTTTGGAGGGGGGAAAAAAAGGGAATCTGAAATTAGAAGTAAGATCTCTGTCATTTTTCAGGGACCAGATCTAAAGTGCGTGTATTACCCCTCTCCAAAACATAACATACTACCAGTGTGTTGTGTCCTTTCCTGGATGACAGAGGTTTACCATGATGTTCTTGCTCACATCCTCTCCACCTACACACACATTATAAATATATATGTGTACATATATACACACACACAACCACAGTGTCACTTAAAAAAATTAAAATCAGACTGTGTTTAAATAAAGCCAAAAAATACCTCTGCTAGTTCTTCTGCAAAATACAATAAATTTCTATACTTTATGTAGAGTCCGTCCAGGTTGAAACAGGATGCTCTTTAACTTTGGAAAAAACTAACAAATAGACACAGCTTGAAGTACATATCAATATAAAGGACAACTCATACACTGATTACAAGATAAAATATCATCATTAAGAGGTAGGAGACCTGCATAGGAGTCGACCGATTAAAGCAAAAAGACAAAACAGTTCTAAGACATAATTGCTTTCAATTAATTTCCCAAAATGAGCAGAAGTCAGGAGAGGTGGACATTTAATGGAAGCAATTCAGTACCCTGGAGAATAGCCTTAATTAAACTGTTTTTATTCAATATTTTGTCCTAGGGGGAAAGAAGAAAAAGATACTGCTTCTTATTCAACATCAAATAATTTCCAGGCATCTAATCTGTAATAACACAATTGTTCAATTTACGATTATGATATGACCTTGGCCTTTTGCAATTGCCTCATTTTTTCAGACGCAATGAATACAAATTAATTTGCCATTCAAATTAGTACAGTGCTTCAGAAAAGAAAAAAAAAAACCCACAATACTAGAAAAATAAAACTTGCCAGAGTATTTAATAATATAATCTCTTCATTAAGCAATAAAACCTATTCACAGCCATTTGGTCAGATTAGAAACATTTCACTGATGCAATTGCAGTGATCAGCACTCAGGACATTCACCCAAAACTGTCCTTAGCTGATGGACTGTAGGAGTACTAGAAGTCTGACAAACACTTTACTATCAAATCCATCTGCAGCAAGGCAGCTCCTAAGAGAGTTATTGTAACAGTTTATGTTGTCACCTTCCACTGTAGCTTTTAAAGCTGCTCAGGGCAGAGTGGAAACACCCAGATTTCTTTAGGTTAAAAGCAGTGTGATTTCAAGGGCAGAGAAAAATTTATTCATTCTCCTGTCCTTTCTCATTTAATGCAGTGAAACTCTTTTGCGGAGAAGCAGCAGGATGGAGGCAAATAGACATCCTAATGTAGAAAAAATTAAAAAAAAAACCAAAAACCTAAGGTGATTAGCTTATATTTTACTTATATGTTACTGCAGAGTAACATATGCAGGGTGCAATAACAATTTCCAAAGTGAAAACTTTCACGCAGAATGGCTTATCTGCTAAACAGAAAGAAAACATGCCCTGCCCTGGTGTTCTTAAAATGCTGCTTATTTTCAACTTGACTGTGAATAGAGAAAGAAGGAGCACAAACTTTGTCTTTCTTAATTTTGTTCACAGAAAAAGAAGGTGCCAAGGAATTTGCTTTCTTTAAATACAGGCTGTGCAGCTATCTTGTTGTCAGAGGATGAAACAACTGGGTTTGTTACTCATCAACCCACTTTTCTGTGAGATATCGCTTGCCCCTTGCTTACAGTAGCAATATCTGGCATTTAAAGGTTATCTTTAAATAATTTCATAGTTACTAATCTTTAACATTAATATTCATTGTTATGTAGTACTGATGTCATGTAGCAATGAGGACTTAAAGAATTTTTTCTGACAGAAACTGTCACACCAGTTAATGGCTTAGTTAAAATTAGATCTTAAAGGATGCTGGAAGTCAAAACCAGGTATATTTCCATGTTGTATTTAGGTCAAGATATATATTTCTTTACTGTAAAATTTTCAATTAAAATTTGAGATCTAGTCTCTGCAAATACAACTACACATGAACATTCCTTAACACCTTGGGGATTTTTGTTCCAGTTCCTCATTTTGTTTGTGACAATTCCCCCATTTAACAATCTAATTACATTTCCAGGTTAGCTATTTTAATTCTGTTTTTTTAAATTTAAGAAAAAGCTGATTTTTTTACGATAGTCTATTCCTACAATTAAAGCTATACTCAGCAGTATGTATCTGTCCTCTAATATTACTGTCGATGTTGGTCTGTTGGATTTAATTTGTTTCTTGTGTACAAGGGGCTCCAATGACTCTTCCATAACTTGTTATATAATTATTTGGACTGACCCCATTCTGTAACTTTTACCATCGTATTGATGGTGCTTAGATTTCTTTATATGAACATATTTCTAATATCATCTTTATCATCTGAATTCTGATAATTTTGGATGTTTCTAAGACCATCTTTTCTGTCATTCATGCCTGTAATTGACTTTGTTTTTACCTGAACTTTGCCTTTGAAATAAACATCTGTGTGAACTTTAAGTATTTTTGATCCATTTTCCCTAAGACTTCCAACATATGAAATGTCTTCCTTATGTAATACCTTTTGCTCCATTAGAACTGTTTTAAGTAAGTGTTTCTGGTATAACACACTCTTGTCCTTAACTCGTCTCTATGAAGTTTTTTTTTATAAGATGTTGAAAAAGCCACTCGTCTCCATGAGGCACCTGTTGAACATCCATTTCCCTCCTCTCTCAGCACACATTACTCTGAAACTAGAGTTCCCATGACAGCTTTAGCAGATGTTTCTGGCTTCACTCAGTATTCAGTGGAGACTGAATTTTGTCTGAATTATAGGCAAGCAGGAATTTCTAGTACACTTTTCCGAACACACTGTGTGCCCATTATACCCCAAATACCAGCCCAAAGCTGCAATTCTCTTCAGGGCTGATATGTGCCACATCAGTCTTTGCCAAGTGCCAGGAGACCTGCCCTGTCACTCGCCTTACCTCACTGAAATCCTGACTAATGATTTACATCTAAAGGCATCTGAAAAGACAAGAATGTATTTTTTCCATTAATTACTGCTAGGACCCATGAGATTAAGGAAGGAGAGGAGTTGTATTGTTGTTTTTGCTTTTTATTATTCAGTTGTGACCTTTAGTTCTGCCTGCCTCCTTTTAGATAAACTGTGGATAATATCGTAAGAAAACCCAAAAAACAAATTCCCAAACCAAACAGCAAACACTGTGCACTTGTCCTTAGAGATAAAGTTAGTGCTGTAGAAGTCTCTTCAGAGGCAGGAGGAGAAGAACCAGAAGATGTATGGGTACCCAGTTATTATTTTTATTTACACATCATGCCCCCTCTACTCTGCATTGCTGTGGCTCGCCTTGAGTCCTGTGTGCAGTTTTGGTTACCACAATAAAAAAATGCCACTCAGCTGTTAGAGGATGTCCAAAGGAGAGCAACAAGGAAGGTGAAAGCTCTGGAGAGGAAGCTGTGTGAGAAGCAGCTGAGGTCACTTGATCTGTTCAGCCTGGAGAAGAGGAGACTGAGGGGAGACCTCACTGCAGTTACAACATCCTCATGCGGGAAAGACGAGGGGCAGGCACTGATCTCTTCCTTGTTGTGATCAGTGACAGGACCCGAGAGAATGGCCTGAATTGAGTCAGAGAAGGTTTCAGTTGCACATTAGGAAAAAGTTCTTCAGCCATAGGGTGGTTGGGCACTGGAATGGGCTCCCCAGAAAACTGGTCACAGCACTAAGCCTGACTGAGTTCAGGAACCATGTGGAGAATTTTTTTGGGAACACAATGTGATTCTTGGGGTGCCCTGTGCATGGCCAAGAGTTGGACTCAATGATCCTGATGGTTCTCTTCCACTTTGGCATGTTCTGTAATTCTGTGATCACTGCACTGGTAGCATTGTTTTACAATTTTTATAAAATACCTGCAAAAAATTTCTGCTTTTTTGAATCAGCTGAAAAAGAAGTCTTGGTACCTGGATAAACTGGTTTCCTTGCTAGCTGAAGGCTTTAGACAAGTTCACACGACAGGGACTATCTGACAGGAGATTCCTTTCCAGCATCTTCACACTTAGCAGACACAGGTCCTCTGCTCTCTTTGTCTTTTTAATGAGACAGAGACAGTGGTGCAGAGTGGAAATACTGACCTTTGAGGCATATCTAAGGCCAAAGATCTGCAAAAATGTCTTTAGAAAAACTTGGGCACAGCGAAATTGGTGCCAGGCCTGCTTCAGTCAGGTTCGTTGCCACTCAAAGGGGTAGCAAACTCGTCCCTCCACCATGGGCAGGTTTCTCTACCACAAGAAGTTGCTGGTGTAAGTTAAAGCAGAGGCCAAGCACAATGTCAGACAGGTAATATGCATGAGTGGACAATCATGATACAGCTGTTTTGAGGAGAAAAGCCATGGTATAAAACCAGCTTATAGATAAGTTTTGTCCTGAAAGGTGCAATCTCTATTGCATTTAACAAGACAAGAAAGTGATTTGTACCTAAAAACATGAGATTAAATCTCTTGTTGTTATGGGAAAGAATCTCTGAACCTCTAGTGTGTTTCACTCCTTAGATTCTTAAGGAGTTCTTAAAGATTCATATGTGTCTTTAATCCCAGAAAAATTTTTGAAATTGAAGATAGTCTCTGAGATGAAGGTAATCTCTGCCCCATAATTCAAAATGGACTTTCAGTGGTCTCTTCTGTTCCCCAGACTTTCTGTGCCTATTCATCTCAATTACCATAAGAAGTTTTTTTAAATGTAATGCATCAAGTGCTTTCTGACACTTGGTGAAATTCCTAAATTACACTTAACTTTGTTTCACAGCTATTTGCATGGCAATTGGCATTGTATAATGCATGAAAACACACTTCACTGAGCTGAAGTCTAGTTTTCAGTATGGTTCTGACATATATTTTATTATTAAAATGATTTTAAAATGCCCTTTGTGTATTTGTCTAACAGCTTTTTCACAGCAACAGTCTGAGCTTCAGCACTGCAATGGAAGCTCTGGCCTTGTGGAATCCTGCATGGTTTTTTTCCGCTTGACCTCATCTTTCCTCATGGTGGCACTTAATACAGCACAACAAAGGAATTCCAAATTTCAACACAGCATAACACAGCTTGTTGCTGTCCTCACAGGCCTTTCTTTTCCTCTTGAGAACTGAACAAAGAAGAGCCATAAAATGGCTGACTTCAAGAAAAATTTCATAGCTTCTGAATGCTGAATGTAGTGCATGAATAACTCATTTCTTTTTTCCTGTATTGGGAATTTGAAAGATGGAGTGTGCTGATATAGGTATAATGTCAAGCTTGTGCAATGATTTTTATACTTTTAAAGTATACTTAGTATACTGGGTATATGTATAGTAAAGTCAAATAATCAGGTTTTTTTTTCCCAGGCTTCTGTCCTATCATGAAAATGGACACAATTAATATCTTTTTCAGGAAATATAGGCCAGTAAGGAAAAGGAACCTGAGAATTCTCTGTGTGTTAAAGGAAACGGTCTCTCAGAGTTTTGCTTATACCTCAGCCTTCATTTCACACAAACCACTAAAGAAGACCATATTTGAATATCAGATGATGAGAGGAAGAAGTTTTCCTGCACCTTTTCTTGCTGCCGCTAGTTCTGCTGGGGGGAAGCTGTACAACCCTTGAACATCTGCCCTTCTGAGTAGGAAGCTCTTTTAAGCTGAGGAGCTGCCTTGCTGCCCTTACTTTGGAAAATACTGTTACATTTTTGGTGTGTGACAGTACTGGCCAACTTTGAGATTCCAGACTCAGGGCAGAATTCTATGAAAGCAGCAAGTATAGATTTTCCAGTGGTTTTATTTTATTATTTATTTGTATTTCCCACTCTCCTCAAAGCCTATGCCAAGTTATTCAGCAGCAGTAATTGAACTGAAAGTTTGCAATCTGGTAAAAGCTGTTGTATTTTTAACAAGCTAATGAATCCGGTCCTCAAACACTGAATCTTAGTGTGTTTGCCTAGATCTGTAAGCAGTTCCTCTGGCTTCATTCCTAGACACGAGCTTTATTTTTCTGATCCCTTTATGACAATGAGACTCCAGGTCTGACTCCTCAGATTTTGTGGAGCATGCCACCTTGCTTTCCTCTGCTCACTGTAGTTAATGCTTTTATGTAGATTCCGTCCATGAGTATGTTCTAGATTTATGATGTAGGAACAGGCTCACAACCTAAAAAGAATCCTCAATCATGATTACTTTCCCAGCTTTACCCTGTGGAGAGCTATAACAGACTTTGTATCTGAAACATTTTTTTGAGTAATAAATAAATAAATAAATTACTGCAAAATAAATTCTTCTCTTTCCTGAGATGAATGATGATACATGGTAATACTTGTCCACAGTGCACAGTATTCAGGTGTAAGTCAGTGTCCCACATGCTGCTCTATGGTTCTAAGTAATTTCTGTGAGTATTTCTTTCAATCCAACGTACCTCCAATAATATGAGCATAATGTCACAGCCTAGCAGAGTGTTGAAGCAAAAGGGAGGCATGCAGTGGTGCGCTGAGATACCAGGTACTGTTAGAAGACCTCATACAGCAAAGAGAAACAAGGCTGGTGCACATTTTTCCTCTTTGCCTGTGGAATTCATTGGTCCCTGCTGGTGCATGCTCTTGTCTGGATCACGGCCAGGAATGTCCAGCAGAAATCTAGTTTGCTTCAGCCACACTTGTGCCTCGTGAATGTGTTAGAAATTAGGCTGTAGGGATGATCAGTCCACAGCATTCATCTTGGTTTTGTTTTCAGTGTAACCACTGAGCCTGTAACCTGTCTCAGTGCTGCACCATCTTCTCTGCAGCTGGCTCCTCAGGCATCTGGACATGAGAGGCACTGCTCAGCCTGGGACACTGGGCTTCCCAGTGCCCCCTGACAGCACCTTGTGGCCACTGCATGCCCAGAGGAAGAGTGGAGTTCCCTTACACAGAAAAGAGAGTGTGAAGAGAGGAGTCAAGGTGCCAGACTTTGTCCCTGCTGTGAGAGCAGACACAAACAGGGTATGCCCCTAGAACCAGCAGCAGAAAAACACATCCAAGCCCAGAAGTGAAGGCACTGTCACATTTAATCACTGTGAACCTGTGCAGACTTCTTCAGTGCCCAAAGCTCCCTGTCTTACTCTGTCAGGCCCTTGGGTTTGTGCCCTGTCATGCACATTTGTTTCCTTGTTTTGCCCTTGTGCATTTTCTTGTGCCATTTCCTTTCCCTGTAGAGAAACGAGGGGAACATCTCCTAGATTAAGCTGACTCATTACTTCAAAGTCTTTCTACTGAACAATGTTGCATTATTCATTTATTTCTATTCACACCTGTGACACAAAACCTGAAAATCCTCAGAGATCTTCTGAGTTGCAGCATTGTCTACAACATCAGTAAGTCTCTTAAAGTTGCTAAAAGGTGTGTTATCAAAAGCATTAAAGTTTCAAAAATTATTAAAATTATTTCTCCACAGGTTGGGCTGTGTGCTTAGTCTAACTACCAGTGCTAGATTTTTCTACATAAATCTTGTCAGGAAGGGCCACTCCTTCCATTTTCTCTAATAAAAAGTGAAGTTAAATACAGAAACATTGCTCTTTTAAATCCATTCCTGTGCCTGTGATTCAATTTCTTTCAAGTTTGTTGAAATAATTGCTTTGTTTACTCAGAACAATGTGAGCATGGTTCAGTGTCCCTCCCCATCCCTGACACCAGCAGCTCATACACTGCAGGCAGGGGGCTCCTCTCAGGTGCTCAGGGACATATCCTTGAGGGCAACCTTTTCTTGGCATCACACCATTTTCTGGATGAAATGTCATCATTGCTTAACTGTAAGTGGATACTTTGGAAATAACCCCAAACCTTTCAGAAGGGCTTATTTACTAAATTGTGGAACATTTTGAACCTTTCATTTCTCCATCATTTCATTCCACCAAAGACAGCTTAAACATAGTTTCTGAGTGTACAGCTGCTGAGCAGGACAGTATAGAGGAACAACACTTTGTCTTTTCTCATCACAAGTGTGCTGTTGTTGTACTACACATCCTCTGCAGACAAGGATTTATCGTCATTGCTTTGGGAATTTTTTTCATGTGAATAATATTTTTGGCTTGGATGAGCACAGTCTTTTTTTCCCTGAGTCCCAGGATGGGTGTCATTCTGTGCTAACATAACCTTCTGATGTATCTCTTTGAAGATAAAAATTATAGTCATGCAATATAAGAAGATCTAAAGATATGGAAAAAGTTCTTAGAATGTTTATTGATGACTTGCAAACAATATTTTCTGTCGTGGTGTAGTTTTCTTTCTTCATTGGATCATATAATAAAATTTCCCCCAGAGATAATAATCCATAAAATGTTCTTTTCTTTACTGATAAAAAAAAAAGAGCAGCAGTAACATGAAACCTTGAAATCAATTTACCAAATTGCATTCTTGGTTCTAGAGTCCCCTTTCTCTTAATTTCTGGCAAAGAAGAGGAAAAAGATATTAAGGTGAGTAAATCTAAGTGTTCTTTTCTTTCCTGGATTGTCTTACACAGCCATGATAAAATTTGGTGTACAGTTAATGAAGTAGAAATTATATTTGACCAGCTATATTTCTGGCCAAAACAGTTCCCAGTGGGTAGTACGCTTGCCTGAAAAAGACAACATTTA
Source organism: Rhipidura dahli (assembly GCA_013399225.1). Classification (NCBI taxonomy): domain Eukaryota; kingdom Metazoa; phylum Chordata; class Aves; order Passeriformes; family Rhipiduridae; genus Rhipidura; species Rhipidura dahli. The sequence continues at coordinate 133,250 of VXAC01000958.1, forward strand.
GAAGTACATCTGTTTATTTACATTAATGTTGAAAATTTCTAGGTATTCAGTTACCTGTGTAAAGAGAGAACCTGCAAGTAGTAACTATCCTAGTGCAAAATTGCAATTTTGAGAAAGTAAACTCTGGCTGTTATGGGTACTACTGGTAAATTAATTGACCAGTACTTACATTGTGTAGCCAGCAAATTCTTGTTAAATGTTTTAATGTGTATGAGAGGCCAGACAAAGTGAGGCAGTGACAGACTGAGCAATTATGTGAATGAATCTTATTAAAGTTTTCTCTGACTGGAAATTAAATGCCAAGTAGGTGAATGGAAATGTATGATGAAGAGAATTCAGAAGCAAAATTTATAAACAATTTGTCTGTGCATACACTTGTCATTCCAAATACATTTCTCAGCATACTTTTAACAGTACTAGAGGCGTTTGAGAAAATGTTCAAACAAACTAAAAAATCCAGACACACCTGCAGAAATTTAGTGAACAGATGCAAGTGTCTAAGAAATTGAAAAGCTTTTACGTCTGAATGTTTCATGAGAAGGAATTAACATTATTTTTTGTTTAAATTTGAGCATTTGTATATAGAAAAAATATTTCTGAGCTGGTTTTCTATTTTTTGGGGGGAAAAAAATGGAAATCTGTTAAATCAATTTGAGCAAGAAGATAGAAACTTTCAAAGATAAAGGAACTTTGGAGCACAAACATATTATGTAAATTTTGGACTTCTAATTCCTGTATGCTGGACTATATTCTTAGCTGCCATATTTCAGTGAGACAATAATCTTGGCTTGTAAAGGTCATAGAGTGCAGTTTATTGAAAGATAAAGGTGCAAATAGTTACCAAAAAAGCCTGTGTTGGCTGCATCCCAAGTGCAATGCTGCAGCTCCTGATTCCAAGCTGAACATGTTACAGCATCTGATGAGCAGCAGCTGCTTCAGCATCCAATTGATCCAGGCACCATGAGCTTCTCCAGATCAGAGACAGGAACTCAGGGCTTTTCTTTGGTGTGAGTTTCTTTACCTTCCTCCAGCAAAGTTATGGGTGGTAGCCTTGCATAGTAAATGCAACCAACTCTTATCAACATTTCAGTCCTTCCCGAGGCCAGAGGCATTTGTACAGCCGTTTCTTCATCACCTGGAGGAAACTTCAGCACGACAACTTCATTTCTTCTTCCCTGTTAATTTAATGGCCTATTACCTGCTTTTGTAAGTACATTTTTCTGAGGTAGGCTATTTGCCATTACAGTGCTAAAACTGAATAAAAATATGAGTTTTATGTGTCAACTGTCTCTTTATTCTGTTTTCTATATCATTACTCTACAGTTATAATTTACATAGAAGTATGGATTGCATAGATATAGAATTCTGTCTGATGTTTCCAAAAAGTCTTCATATACTTTCATGTTGTTTCTTCAAACATATTGTATAGTTGTTAGCTACTCTCTGTACTCATATTTTCCTGATTGCAAACCTTTTATTGTGAATATTTTTTTTCTTTCGATTTTATAATCTGAACCATGTTGGGTTGGTTGAAATGGTGACATGTCTTGGCTTCTGTTCAGTGGCTAGTAAGTAGGTACCAAACTGGGATTAGAAGCAGGTATTTCAGAAGGAAGAGCCATCATACAGGGATTTGTTGACAAGATGAAAGATCTACAAACCATCTGCATGATGTCTACCAAAGAGAAATGCAAAGTCCTGCACCTCGGTTGGACTAATCCCCAGCAGCAGTAACACCTGGGGATGGATGTCTGGGATGTAGAGACTTTGGAAAAGACCAAGAGGGCTGTGAGCAGCAAGCTGAACATGGGCAAGCTGTGAACCCTTGCAGCAAACTCTGTGTTTGCTGCATGAATCAGTAAGAATATACACAGCTGGTGAAAAGGTGTGCTTAGTTAGGCCATACATGAAATAGAGCTCTCAGTTTTGGTCCACCCTCCATTCAAAAGACACAAAAAACAGGGTGAAGTACACATATGAGAAAATTTTGAAAAAGTTGGGACCATCCAGCCTAGGGAAGAGAAAGCTCAGGAGGGGGGATCTAATCACAGCCTTTTGATACCTCATAAGTAGCAAGAGAGAAGGAGAAGCTACTTCCTGCACATAATCCACAGGACAAGAGGCTGTGGATACAGGGGCAAATTCTGTCTAGGTACATGAAATAAGTGTTTGTGGTGAGAACAATTAAACATTTGAATAAGTTACACAGAAAACTGGTGTGGTTTCCTCCACCAGAAATATTTGTACTTGTCTTGCCAGGACCACAGATAATCTGATGTAAAACCCTGCTTTCCCCAAACAACCAGACCAGGTGTTTTTCAGGCATCCCTACAATCCTGTTTTGTGATTCTAGAGCTCAAAGTAAAGCTCTGGAAGAGAGGAGGTTTAAAGAATCCTTTTAGGACTTTAATCTGTCAGGGGAGATGTCATAGAATCAGGATTAATGAATTTTTTAAATGCTCAGAAACTTTTCCAGTCTGAGTCACTCAGGTCTTGCTTGAGGCACCAGTTCTAGAAAAGGGAAGGTTGCTATGTTTATTGGCATCACAGTTTAAATGTAATTTTCTCTTGTCACATTGAGATAAAATAATTGCTTGCACATTCCCTGGTTGCAAAAGGTTTAGTAACATTCTTGCCTGGCTAATTGTTTGATTCTGTGCTAATTCTTTGGCAATGACAACAGGACCATATTCCCAGTCTGTACAGTATGTAAAGAAATTTTCATCCAACAAATATTTTAAGGGGTTTCATTAGCTGAATTATGATTTTCTGTCTTTACCCCAATCATTGATCCAAAGTAATTGCATCCAACTCTTCTGGATGTGGCCGGTTCCTTGCTCAATTTTATCAACTATGTGTAGGTATAAACCTAGCATTTTTTAAATTGTGTAATTTAAATGTAGTTCTCAGAGGGGGAATATAGGTTAATTAGGGAGAAATAAGACTAGCAATTAAAAATTTATTTTAAAACTATCAAAATCTCTTTTGTTTTGTAAGGTTCTTTCCCTATCAACTTGTATTTTATATTGTAAATATTTTGGAAAAGAGCCTTGATTTTTCAAGTTTAGATTTTCTTTTTAGAGCTTTTTTTCCCTTTTACCATATATTCTGCTTTTCACCTTTTACTGCAAATGAAAAAAGGAAAGAAAAAAGAATCAACAAAAAAGCTAAAAACTCCTAAGTGTTGTAAGGATGGAAACTAATCTTTTTTCCCTCACTTTAATGTTTAAGGAAACACTTCAAAAAAATTGGAACAGCAAAACAGGGAATGAGAATGGATGTGTTTGGCTTAATAATTCTATTGATGCCATGACGATTTTTTGCCTTTTCTTT
>VXAC01000959.1:0-37365 GCA_013399225.1 Rhipidura dahli
CCCAGCCCTCGAGGCTTCCCCAGCCCCCAGGGTTCCCCCACTCCTCGGTGCTCCCCTACTTTCCCAGGGCTCCCACAGCCCTCCAAAGCTTCCCCAGATCCTGCAGCACCCCCAAACCCCAGGGCTCCCCCAGATTCCAAGGCTCCCCCAGTCCCGAATTCTCCCAAACCCCAGGGCCCCCCAGCTTGCAGGGTTCAGGCACAGAAGGGGAGCACTGATGGGACCCTCCTTCCCACTGCCCGCACACCTCCCCAAAGCATCCGGGGCCTTTGGGAAATAAAAATGAAGAAAATGGCAGTTACACTGAAAAAACACCAAACTTAGGGGAATTTCCATTCCAAGCTTCTTCCTGGGTGAATGATCCCAAGAGGGCATTAGCCTGACAGTGGCAGGGGGTACAGGGTGGTTCTGAATAGAAGGAAATATGGGTTGCAGGTAACAAATGAACAATAGCTTTACTTTTCTTTTTTAAGGAAAGTAAAAAGCACGTGCAAGAGAAGGAAATTAGGATCCATCTGGTGCCAAAGGCTGAAGGCAGTGGTTAATTACAGGCAAACAGCATTTTGTTGACCTAGTATTCCTCACAAGTGAAGATATTGCTGGGGTCCCAGTGGAGTAGAGGGATGAAAAAACAGCACTAATGCTCTTTAAATTTCTGTTTTGTTTATATTTTTATTATTTTGGGGACCAGAAGTCTTTCAGATGCAAGAAGAATAGGGTGGGCAAGCACTGAAAACCTCACAGACTTAAGTCAGTGAGTAGCTGGAGGCTTTGCTTTTCCTGAGCTCCCCCGGGCAAGCTGAGTGAGTCCTGCAGGGGCTGTGGAGATGGCAACCTCTGCTAATTCTGGAGGTAGCCAGACAATCTCCAAAGGCCCCTCAGAATTATGCTGTGGCAGACAGCACAAGGACACCATAGCGAGGAGTACCAAGAGCTCTTGGTTTTGCTGAAGATCCCTTGGTGGGGTGTGTGTGAACCTTTTGGCTTGGGAGGCTTTGAACCCATCTCCCCAAGAAAAAAGGCAAGTGTGGAGGACAAGTGCTGGTGGTTGTTTCCAGCTGTGGCCTCCCTGACCCCTCGACTGCCTCTTTTCTTTCCAGAAACACGAGTTCTTTGTGGACATGACCTGTGAGGGCTGCTCCAATGCAGTCACCCGTGTCCTGCACAGGCTGGGAGGTGAGTCAGTGCTGGGTGTGGGACAGCCAGCTCCAGGGCAGTGCCCTGGGGTCCTCCATCCTGAAGGCTGACGCTGTGGGTGAAAGTTGGAAACTTCTCCTTGCTCTGCACTGAGCCTGCTCCTCAGCTGGTAACAAGTCACTGGTTGTTTGCAGGTCTGTGACCTTTGGAGAAGTGTCAAGGGAGGGAGGAGCTGCCCTGGCTGCAGGTGGCTCTGAGTCACCGGGGCCTCACCCTGAACCCTGTGGGAAGGACATTGATAGACCCCGGCTCGAGCTGCCAGAAGGAAAGGAGGTGGATGTCCTGCCCGGCCTTGTTTCCAAGGAGGCCTGGGGTGTCTCTGCTGCTTCCCTAAATGTGTCATCAGCAGTCACAGTGAAGAGCTGCTGAGCAGAGCATTTGGTGGTTGTCTGTGTAGCCTATTTTTAATACTACCTGGAAAATTATAAACCTTGTCTGCTCTTTGCTGGCATTTCCAAGAGAGAAGGATCTGGCCTGCACTAGTCAGTTGTGAGGACCTGCTCCCCTCCGAGGGAGAACAGCTTCCAGCCACCAAGGCAAAGGCCTTGCAACTTGTTCCACACCCCATTACCAGGCTGTAACAATCCCATTTTAATTCAATAACATAATCTGTATGTGGTTGTCAGCACCTCCATCACTCTTCAACAGGCTGGCCAATATCAGTCTCATGTGATGATGTGGCAGAGCTGTCAAAGCTGATACACACCTACAGGTTTTGTGAAAATACATAACTGGATGGAGACTGCATGTCCAGTTCCTCTCACTGGGCTGACCTACATTAGCCACTGGGAAAACCACATGTGGAAATGTCTTTTCCCTCCTTCTACTTCTAGCTGTTAGGTGGTACCACCAGTTTAGGAATCCTGTCCTGAGCTTTTCCTAACCCTATCCACACTAAACCAGAGCACAGGCTGAGCTGGATGGAAATTTTAGTGGTTGGTTTAAACTCAGCTTACTCTGATTGCTGCATGAGTGATTGTGTTGATCCAAGGTGGGGTGAGCAGATAAAAGCAGTTGAGAGACTGGTGCCTGATGTACAGCTAGAGCAGATCTGGCTTTCTTCACACCACTGCTGGCAGGACACCAGGTTGGTTTTGCTGGCTGGTGGTGGTATCAGAGTGTGCTGGCAGAAGATAAATGTCCATTTGATTGATGAGCTGGGGAGCACAGATATGGGCAGGTGAGCTTTCCCTGTGCTTACACCACTTGGTTGCTTCTAAGTATGCAACATTCTTTTCCACATAGGTGTCAACTTTGACATTGACCTGCCCAACAAGAAGGTGTGCATCGACTCAGAGCACAACGTTGACACCCTGCTGGAAACCCTCAAGAAGACTGGAAAGAATGCTTCCTACCTTGGGGAGAAGTCTGCACAGTAGCCTTGCCTGCTGTGAGGAGCTAGGTATATAGCAGCTGTGTCCAGTGAGGAAGAGAGACATCTGAGCTTTTTCCAGCTCTCCCAGTAAAACAGGCTTCTTCTGGAAAGCACAAATTTAAAAAGACCTGCAGGTCCAGCTTCAGCAAACCCCTCATATCAGAGAAGCAGCTGGAGCACACACAGGGACCCCTTAGCTATTCTGCAAAGCCCTTGTGATCCCAGCCTTGGCTATAATGAAGAGGTAGAACTCAGCCTCTGTGTCATTCCCAGGTGAATCTAAAGTTTCCCAGAGCATATTATGCATGAAAACAAATCCCAAACACACTTTACAGCTGGCCAGAGAGAGTAGCTGTGAGGGTGATGTGACATAAAGACTGCTGTGGGTGTGTGATGCTGTGGGTTGGTTCTTACCGCAAAGACCTCCAACAGCTCTTGATAATGCTGCTAATCCTCCACTAAACTCAAGGATGGAAAAACAGCAGCTCCCTGGCACTCTCCTGGATGTAAAATGATGGGTTTCAGAATAGCTCCCAGCACACACAGTCCCTGGTCAACTGTCTACCCCAGTGACAACCTGATTGTTGCAGCCTGTCAATTTCCCCAGAATTCCAGCACTATGAAAACATGTACAAAACTTTCCTGACTGTAAAATTTATTGGCAGACAAGGTTCAATTCCAGTGGGAAAGAATAAAGTGGGAGAGGGCTGCCCACTCACTGCATGTATTGTTCTTTACTGTGCAAAATTATTACATTGCATCTCCTAAGAATTTGTTTCTGTCAGTGGAGCTTTATGATCCAATGACATTTTTTTCAAATGGTCTATTTGGATGATCACAAATGCCCAGCACAGATGCACTGAAACCAGTTCATGCTGATTTAATTCCCAGTCAGTAAATTAAATCAGGGATTTATACCAGCAGGAATTAAACTGATACAAGAAAGAGCTGAGCTGATAGTGGTATGTGTGCAACAGATCTGCATTGTTTATTAGACTGACAGCAGATTTAAAATCTGCTGTTTGTATCATTTGAGTAAGCTCTCAGTGCTTCTTCGAAATGGTTTAAAATCATAGCTGTAATCAAATAACACCCCCACTTCAACAGAGAGAGGCATGCTCTGAATTGATTAGTGCCTCAAATCACTTTCAGCTCCCAGTATTGACTGCAAGGGCTGTTGCAACTTGCAGGGACTTGTGGGCTATGTGTCAAGTGCCTGCAGAATTTAACTGTTACAGCACAGTCAGTCTCAAATAACGGGGATGTGTCTCTTTTCCTGGCCCTGTTTTCCCATTTCTTTCCTTGTATGGCATCAAGGCAGCTGGTGAAGTCAGTTCAGCTGGCCAGCGTGGCAGAATATTTCTCTGGAAGCCTTTGTTTTCCTGCTGGAATTTTACTGAAGCTCTTTGACTTATCGAAGGCTCATAAGATCCAAAGCAAAGGAAAGCAGGGGCTGGACTGGCCTTGCAAGATCACTGTAGCAGTCAGGCTAAAAATCAACTAAATTTAAATTTTGTACACCACGTAGGGAATATATTTAGGGGCCCATCTGTAAAAGAAAAGAAGGCAGTTTCAAGTCCTTGGCCCTGGTGGATAGATTTCCTTTGTCTTGTGACCGGCAGAGGGCATCTCTGTATAGCTTTATCTCTGTGCCTTGGTATTCTTTTCCATTTATTTATTTATTTATTCATTCATTTATTCATTCATTTATTTTGCAGGAACTCAAACATGACTTCAGCAAAAAGATGACTTAACTGTTTGCAGGTCTCCCGACTTGCTGTGCCACTTGACCTTTGCCAGATGTCAGAAAGCAAAGGGCTGGCGGGAGGAGACAGCTGTCTTGGGCTTTAGAAGTGGAGAGATCTAGAGGAGGAGGTTGTGTGGTGTTTCTAGTCCCACAGTAAATCGAGGCGCTGCTTTTAACTTTCAGTGCATGTCTGTGTGTCCTGTGTGTCTTTGTACTGCTTCGAGTGGTTTTCTGTGAAAGAGGCGGCTTTTAGGGATGGGAAACTCCACTTTCCATGCAAGACAGGTCTCCCAGGAAATCACAGCTATCCTTAGGAGCTGACTGCAACCTCTGCCTGAGGGACAGGTCTCAGGAGAGCTGTGCTTGAATGTCACTTAGATTCAGGGAATCTGTGTCATGGAAGCTGTTTTTCCATCACAGAACAAACAAGCTTTCCATTTGGGATGCAGGTCCTGGGAAGGGACTTTTGCAGCCCCCGTAAGCCAAGGGTGACCAAGTGTCCCTTAGAGCTCGATGGGGCCATGAGGCACAAGTGTGCAGAGGAGAATGCCTGAGCTGATGAGAAATACAGAAGACATGGAGGAAGGAGAAGGGTGTGGGCACATCCAAGGTCTCTTATTTCCTGCCCCAGTGACCAGTGGTCTGGGCTGTACTGTTGCTTTAATTTAGTTCAGGTTTTCAGCCCAAGGGAGGGATTGCATGTGTGTGTCCCAGTCTGCTGTCTCTTGTTTCACATGGGGGATGTCTCCCACACCTACCAGTCACACGGGGCTTGTTCTACAGAAAAGAAACCAGCTAAGGTTTGGAGGAAAAGATTACTCTACATTTTAGAGAATTTTTGCACTTGTACATTGAGATTACTTTTGACATAATTGCAATTTATTTTTTCCTAGAGTAGTTTACTGCTTCAAAGTACTTTACCTTTGATCCAAGCATGATTAACTGCTGTAGATGCACTTGCAGGGGGCTGGAGAGGCACTTCAAGGAATGTGTTGAGGACACTTTTTATTACTTTTTAATTTAAGGGAAGCTAAAGGCCACAGGTGTAACATCACTGCTTTATTTTCTTCTCCCAGTGGCAAGAAGTTTCCAGAACCAAGACCCAGATCCACAGCCTATTTCTGCTTTGTGTCCATGCACTCAGATGCCCAGTGTGACCCCTCCAGGGTCCTGGGGAGTGAGCGAATCCTTTTCCCTAGACTGCCCTTGCTGCTCTGAGTTGGTGTTGGCCAATCTCAGTTATTATTTATTGCTTTCAGCTTCCTCCCAGGCTTGGCCAGTGCCCAGCTGGTGCCTGTGGCTCAGCTTTGGTGGCAGTGGCTGGGGGAGGACGTGTGCTGGCAGCCCGGTGAGGAGCTGGATGGCACAGCTGGCCTTGGAGCCAGCAGTCCTTGTGGCACTTGCTGGCTGCCAGGCTGGCAGGGGGCACTGGTAGGTGCCCACACAGGACAACTCCCACTGTGCCTTGCTGAAACCAGGCTTCTCATCCTTGGTTTCCGGGGTGCAGCTTATGCTGCCCATGCTCCCCTGGCTGCTCTGCTCCCCTTTCCTTGCTCTGTTTTGGGTAAAGCCTGTTAATCTCTGAGACAAACAAGGAAAGGTTTGTACCCACAGGCGGCCAGGAGGTTGGTGCTGATACCTGCAGTTCCAGCACCCATCTGCAGCTCTCCCCTCCATTGTTCAGTGTGGGCAGAGAGGCCAGACTGCTGTAAGCTCTGAGCAATGACACCCTGTGGCAGTCCTTACTTTGGAGTGTGGGCTGAACTTGGGCTGATACGGCTGGGATAGGGAAGTCAGGGCAGGATGGGTGAGTCTGAACAGAGCAGCAGGCCTGCAAAGTGGCTGCTTGAGAGGTTTATGGGAAAGCTTTGGGAGAAAATACAACTTCATTGACTAAAAGAGTAAGGGAGTCACTACTTCTGCAAAGTTTCTTTGTTCTACCACTGCCCAACTGCAACATCTTCATTTATCATGTTAGCCTGAACTTGACTGCATCTCATGGAGAGGGACCCCAGCAAGCCCATGTGGATAATGTGGCCACAGTATTTTCCACAGGAAACAATATGCCAGACACTGAGGCTGTGAGGCTGTTTTCAGACAAGGAAATGCTCAGTTTGCAATGCAAACAGGAAAGGGTGGCACTTGGAAAAGGAGCTTTCCTATACCACAGACACTCTGGCTCTGCAGGACATCCCAGTGACCTGCTGGAAGAGTGATGTGTCAGCAGGATGAACAGCTGGTGAGCTCCATGGTGCATTGCCATCCATGAATATGTCATCCCAGCAGCAGGGAGACTTCACTCCTGGTTTCTTTTTTTCTTTATTTTATTTTATTTATTTCTTCACTTCTGGTTTCTTCAGAAGGGTCTCAGCCCAGCTCCAGCTGAACTGTGAGAATGCATGAACTGCCTCTAGCTGCAGCACCAGTAAGAACTGGGCAAACCCTGAGGGGCAGGCTTTAAAAGTTCTTTTGTTTCCCCTGCCTCCAAAGGATCTTCCCCCCCACCCCCCCTGCACAGTGTTTCCAGCAGAGAGCATTTGCTTTTCTCACCCATCTCTGTAGTGTTTGCAGCACTGCTGCTGTGCTTCTGAGTGTCATTTTTCACCCAGTGTTACCTTCCCCTGCTTTTTAAACAGAAATCTTATTTCAGTGGAAAAGTCTACAGCCTCTAAAGCCCAATCCTTTATCCACAAAAGAAAAACCATGCTTATCCCAGGGCTGCCTTAAGCACCACTGGCTTTTGGGCACTTTCTAATTACCTGATGACAGGCAGGGGATGATTTTAGCCAAAGGAGCAGTTGTACTCAGTCGAACCACCCAGTAAATGAGAGAATTTCCAAAATAGCACCGCAGGCTGAAGAAAGCAGGCAAGGGACAGGAGATCCCCCCTCGGTGCCTGCAGATGGTGATTCCTGGTGGCTTGGAGAAGTAAATTGCTGTGAAATTTCAGGGTGGGAAAGATGGTTTCAGTTTGCAACAATCTCAGGAATTTCACAGGCATGTCGTGTCTGGGTGTTAAGACGGTTACATGGGAGATTCATTAGCAAAAGATGGGGATTTTCTGGTCTTAGTGTGCTTTTAAATGTTTGCTGCAAGAAACAGCCTGCCCCAGGCTTCCACCTTTGCTCTCCTGCCTGTTCCCAGCCCAGGCACGGCAGTGGCAGAGCTGGGAAGTGATGAGTACCATGACTGATGTTTGGCTGGTTGGCAGGATCATACCCCCACGCTTTTGGGGTCAACATTAGCCCTGAGCAGCTGCACTTTGAGCTGAAGCTGTGCAGCTGGACCTGGAGGTTGCCCTAGGCTTGGTGTTCAAAGTCACGAGCATCACCTGAAGTGGTCAAACATCTCTGCAAGTAACGTGGCCCCTCAGAGGGACTCCAAACTGGTTGGAAAAAGCTTGGTGGTCTCTCTGAATTAAATGTGCTGGTGTTGAATCTTTTCCATAAGGTCTGCAAAGACCCAGTCTACCTCATTGTGAGGCCACAGCTGGGCTGAGGCCCCTCTGTGCTGGGTGATGTGCAGAACTGTCCCAAAGCAGCACTGACATACAGAGCAACATCAAAGGCCCTGGCTGGTTCCCAGCTCCCCTGTTGATACATGCAGATCCCCTGGGCAACCATCACAGGCAGCTTTCCACATTGCAGCTTCCAAAACAGCAAAACACACAGGGACCTGACAGACTCCCCTCCAAAACAGGAAAACACACAGGGTTCTGACGGACTCCCCCTCCTCCTGTGGCAGCAAAAATAGAAAAAAACCACCCAACAAATCAAACCAACAAAAACCAAGCTTAATTAAGGACTTCAAGAGCAGGAAATGTGCACAGAGCACAAATATTTTCTTTTGGAGCTGCTTTCTCCATGGGTTCAGTAAGGTGATCAAGGCTGGGTTACAGAGCAAGGGTAGCAAACAGTTCCCAGCCCCTCCGGAAGGCAGCGGCCACAGGGCACTGCTGTTCTGCATCCTTCCCAATGCTCCAGCCTTTGGCTTTAGGCTCCCACAGTATATACTGAAGCCATTCAACAATTTGGCTAAAAGCAGATGGGGAGGGAGAGAAAACAAAGTCAAACGAGAGGGAGAAAGGCAGCTTTTGTGCAGCCTCTGTTTGCAAAGGACAGCCCAAGCCCCTTTTGGACTAAGGTTTAATTTATTGGGCTCTGGAGAGCTGAGGTTCACAGCCCCACAGCTGCTGCAGGCAGTGGCACATTGGGGCAGCAGCAGGGAGTGGGTGGGAGCAGCTCTGGTAAGTGAGGAGCTCCCTCAGAGGGGCTGTGGGATACACAGGACATGATGCAAGGACCCTGGCTGCTCTGGAAGGAGATGTGCCCTCTGGCTCTTCTGCTACATGGGCCTGTCGCAGGTCACCTGGAAGGGATGAGGGAAACTGGTCTGCATAGACAGGAGCCTTCAGCCTGGCCCTTCCTGCTATTGTCCTTCTCCTCATCATGTCTGTTCCTGAGCACCTCCCAAGGCCCTGCTGGGTGCTGCAGATCTGGGTTCATGTTTCCTCTTCACCAGCCCAGACGAGTGGGTTGCTGTCACTGGGGCAAGACACAGACAGAAGAGAGATCCTGCAGCATTTCAGACTTTTCCAGAATTCCCAGCTGGTATGAAATTCCCAGGGCAGGACCATCTCTCAGCTCATCTGAGACCTGCTCACCCATTTTCAACAGATGGGTGAGAAAACAACACCCATGAAAAAGATTGTTAAAACAACAAACACAACTCATCCCCTTGTAAATGAAAGGAGATGCCTGAATGGAGCAGGAATCCACTGTGTACAAGCACCCTCCTGCTCCATTTCAGACGGAGCAATTCCCCCCCCTCCAAAGCTCCTGCTGGGCGGTGGGCAGAGCTTGGCCCACAGAAGCCAACGTCAGCGGGGTGCACAATGCCCAATAATCACAACCGGGGCCTCGAGCTTAATCTGTTGTGCACAGCTTCAAAAAACCCAGCCCACACAGCTATTGTCAGGGTGATCCCACCGATTGCATCAGTAGTCTGCATGGGACATGGGGCTGTCTCCAGGGCTCGGGGCAGTGGTGCCTGGGGAGCAGCCCCGGGGTCCCTGGGGCTGTCCTGGGCTCTGTGGACAAGCCACAGCTCAGGCTTGTGCCGTGCTGCTCTACAAACAGAGCCTGAGGTCCTTTGGCTCTCCCCTTGCCCTTGTGTCTCCGCTGAGCTGGTGGGAGCTGGTTATTATTATTGTATTATTATTATTATTATTATTATTATATTATCCCCACAAAGGCATGGGGCAAAGGCAAAGGGTCTCCCTTTGGTGGAGAAAACCCTGATACCAGCATTTTGCATCTCTATTTCCCTGTGGTTTTTCCTTCCCCTGGATCTGTCCAGTGCTCCATGCTTGTGCCCTCCCAGGAGCAGCCAGCAAAGCAGGCAGCTCAGTGGGAACGATCCAATTTCCAAGGCAACTGGGACGGGACAGAGTCCAGAGTGTCCTTGACTCACAGAGCTGCTCTTATTTCTCCAGTTTCCTCTCCGTTTGCTTTCTTAATTCAGCCTGTCCTTTGCCAAAAAAGCAGACATGTGGCACATCTAGAGTCCTCCCCACTGGTTTTACAGCTGCTGGGAGATTTTTAGCTTTCCAGTTTTGGGAGCAGCCCTCCAAGCTGGGCAAGCCCTGAGGTCAAAATATGTCAAAGTATGGTTGAAGCAAGAGCACAGGAAGGCAGGAGGCCAGCTCTGACTCTAAAGGCTCTGTGCTGAGCTTCTCACCAAGGGCCCATGTGCTGAAGACACAGATGTGTATCCCCAGGTATGGATCACCATCCTTTGCCACTAGTGCTGGTCACCTCTGCTATGAACAGCTGAAGATAACAAGTCCTGATGTGTCTAGAGGAAAACCAGAAACATGGAATCCAAAAGTCATCTCGGCAAAGTGTCTCCAAACCCCTCTTGCCATCCCCTTGTTTTCCTTCTCCCTGGCAGAGAACTGTTGGCAATTCTTCCAAGCAGGGTCTCAGCATGCCAGTGGAATGGCACAGGCTCAGCTGCACCCCAGGCCTTGCAGGAAGCCAACAAACCCTCCCTGTGGGCCACCCAGAGATCCAATGAACAGCAGGAGCTGTGCTAGGGATCAATGCTGAAGAGCCACTTTGAGACAAAGGGAGCTGGGCATTAACTGCTCTTTGCCATGGAAAACAATAGACCCAACCCAGTGCCAGATGGTTTTAAAATTCATCCCTAGAGCAGGATAATGCTGAAAACCTCCAGCTGTTATTTCCAGATTTGCAACCCCAACAGAGGAGCGGCCAACTTCTGCCAGAGCAGCAAACTTTGTGTGTCTGTGTCAAACTGGAAGGCAGGCATTGCTGCCCACACCAGCATTATCCCTCGGTCCCTGTGGTCTCAGCCTCGCAGCAGTGGAGGGGCAGGAGGGAAAGTGTCCCTGTCCCAGCTTCGATGGGCCCTCTCTGGTTTGCAGGGCACACCTTGCTCCCGGGCTGGGGGCCAGTGGCTGTAGCCCCTCCCAGACACATCAGGCTGGGATCACACTCCAGATGTGGCCATTGGTAGGGACAAGAAGAGGGGCCAGGTGACGAGATCTCGCTCCCAGTTAGTCCCTCCCTTCATTTCTTCCACACAGCTCCCAAACCACTCAGGAAGACAGATGAACCTTCTGGTTTGGGGAGGAGTCAGAGAAAGAGATGTCACTTCTCATCCAGCCTTTTCACCCACACGTTCCATCCAGAATCAGAACACGTTCCTTCGGTAGCACTCACTGTTTCTAATGCTTGGAGAAAAACCAGCATGAATGGCCCAGCCTTGAGCGAGATGACATCACTGTCAGGCCAGGCACACCTCAGGCAGTGAGGACCTCTGTTCTTGGGGGTTGCAGGGGATGATTTTTAAAGGTCCCTCCCAATCCAAACTCTTCCATGGTTCTGGGATTCCTCAGAGTTGCCTGGGGGAGAGGAGCAGGGAAGGAGCCCTTGGGCACAGGCAGGAGCCAAGCTCCCTCGGCATCTGCCCGGGTGCCCTCTCTGCACAGCTTCATCAGCCTCTGTGTGCATCAGTGAGGGGAGGAGGTGGACATCCCCACAGTGGGTTTGGTGCCTGGATCCAGCTGGGTGGCCATCAATTATCCAAAAGCACAGTGTGGTCTCCCTCCCTCCTGTTTTGCAGCTGAGTATCTCCAGAGGGGCCCAGACAACTCCCTGCACCATCCCACTCACTTAGAAAGCTGCTGTTTCCTTAATTTCCCAGTTCCCACCTTTTCCCCCTAAGTGAGCAACAGAATATTTTGAGTGTTCATGCCATTAAAAGCCCACTCCATTGATCCTGGTAGTAAATACTGGGCAATCTTGCTCCCTGGGGTGACGTGGGCAGGCACAGCAGAGAGGAGGCAGGGGGCACCTTTGGGCACATGTGAAGTTAAGGGACTGTGGGGTGACATTACTAATGCTTGTCTCTCATCTCTGTAATTTTCTGGTTAGTCTTTGCAGATGCCTGATACAATTAATGTTCATTAGCAATCTCACAGCAGCATCACACAGGAAAGACTCCAGTGTTCTCTCCCTCAGAGCCCCCATTTCAGGAAGAATTTTTTCTCTCTGCTTTTCCTGTAAAATAGAAGCTTAAAAGGGACTTCTTCAAATCTGATAGGGTTTTTTAAACTGTGATTCTGGTCCCTCCATTTCCTTAAACAGCTGCTGATGACATATGCAGGGCATACGGCGTGGGGAAACACTGCTAATTTTAGCAGCAGGTCCTGAGGGAGGGACCCTGCTCTGGGCCAGGCGCAGGGTGGAAAGTCACAGAGTTTGCTCAGGGCCCCACATGACCTCGCTATTTTGGGGCTGCCCACGTCCCACCTTGCCCCAAGCCCACAGACAGTGCAGCATCAGCCCCGAGCCTTCCCACAGCCCAGCTATTCCTGCCCACAGCAGCGCTCCTGCCAAACCCCGGCCAAAAGGGATGGTGGTTTTCTGAAGGGAAGTAAACAAGCTTCGGGGCTAAACTGAGGTCCCCAGAACTCATCACACCGAAGCAGTGATGGATGAAGTATTTTCTGCCCACATATGTCCACTGTATTTTCATCCAGCAAAGGGGGTTTTGTCCTCTTGGGTTTCCTGTACTCCCTGATCAGTGAAATTCCATCAAGCTCCATACAGATGATGTGAATGATTCCTCCACTGACTGGACCTTGCAAAGAACAGAACGTCTGTGCATGGCCTTAAAGCTCTGAACTGCTCAGGGTAGGAATATTTTAAGGTACTTGAACTCTCCAGAGTAAAATCCACACTGGACAAGGGAGCTTAGAGTGGTTCAAAAGTGCAATGGGAGATGATTTGAAAGGAGCCAGGAGGCAGAGATGGTGTGGAGGTCAGTGCTTGCACTTGGTGTTGGCCTGGAGTGGCCACGTTTGTAAATCCCAGAGTTAAAATCCCAGCACAGTCTCTACCAGCCCTGCCTCCCTGACCTGACAGCCTTTCACACGGCTCCTGCATGACAGGGGTGGCTCAGGCTCACAGGACATCCTGCCCCAAAGTCTTTCAAAAAACATTTCCTATTGCCTCCCCTAATATCCTCTTTGCCAGCTTCTCTGGCTGCCTGTGACTGGCTATGGTGGTGTCACCCCAGTGGGCAACCAAGCACCAACACAGCTGCTCTCTTTTCTCTCTGGTCCCCATCCTTCCAAATGCATGTCACCAAAACCAGTAACATTTTGTCTCCTCTGAGGGACGCCCTGTTTATGGAGCCTCCTGCATCCGGCAGCCCGGCTCAGTCATCTGGTACATCTCAAGCCAGGGCTTGTTCTGAAGTGAGCTCAGCTCGAGCAGAAAGTGTCAGAGCAGGAGGTGGAAAAACGCAGATTCTCGGGGTGGATCCGTGCAGGCTCAGCTGGGGGTGACCCGGGCACCTCAGGCACCTCCAGCACTGTGTCCTGCTGGATGCAGCCACAGCTCCAGCACAGCTCAGTTCCCACCCGGGGATGCTGCAGCAGCGCTGGAGGGGATGTGGCCTCTCGGGATCGCTGTGTCCCTGCCTGTCCTGGCCTGTGTCACAGAGGGGCTGTGCAGAGGGCAGGGGATGGGGAGGAGCTGGGAGCACGGAGCTGTGCACAGACCGACTTACTGTAAGCAGGGCAGGGCTGCTCGGGTGCGGGGATATTTTCATAGGGTTTTGCCAGCAATGAGGGTTAATAGGACACTAAAGTCCTGTTCTTCAGCCTCCACGGGGAACTGCTAAACTTTCCAGGCTCCAACTCGTATTCCAGCTTGCCTGTCACCAGTGTGCCTTGCCCTCGCCAAGACCGACTTTCCCTCCTCCTCTTTGCCTCCAGCAATGCACAAGCCTGAAGCGAAAGCAGCCCTCACTTAAAGCTCATTTCTCAGCTGCTGGAGCCTGGGGACAGTGAGTTATGCTGAGGACACCAAATCCTGCTGCCTGCTCTGCCTCAGCTGCAATCCCAATCCATCCTCTGCCCCATCACTGCTTGGCCCCACGGACACTCCCCAGCCTGGACACTGCATCACATTGCCAAAAAGGGAGCCTTTTACACGGGCTCCCAGCATAGACATGGCCCAGAAAAAACATTGCTTTCCTCCTTTAGATGTAAGTTGGTGTGGCCGATTAAATTAAAAAGGGTTGTGGGGTAAGTAGCCAACTCATCTGAGAATCAAGCTTCTCTAAGAGCACCTCAGACTCATGACCCAAAAAACGAAATGCAGCTGGCTCCAGAGAGCCTTGTGAACCCTGGAATTTCCCTTTCTGGTCTTTTCCTCACCCATGGTTATGGGCACTGCTTTCCAGATGGCATTTGATGTTCTGGGGCTGGCACAGCTTCACCTGGGTATTCCCATCAAAGCTGTCTTTTAGGCTGTTTCTCCATGGAAAAGAGCTGCCACTGCAGCCCCGGAGCTTCTCTCTCCCCACATGCCCCAGGGGCTTGAAAGTGGATTCCTGTTTATTTCCTCAGGCAGTTCTATTCATATCCTTCAAAAGCTGCCAAACCGCATCTGTCAGGCCCAAGAGGACTCAAAAGTGCATCGTAGGTAAACACCAGGAGCAAGGTGGGACTACCAGGAGTTAGCGGCACTTCCCCCCTGGAAGTTTTGTTTCACCTTCTGAAAGTCCCAGGCACAACTCCAGCACAAGGCCTCAAGCAACAACAGAGCTGGGCTGAGACACCCGACTGTAATTCAGTCAACATCCCCGTGCCCAGGGCTAATGGGGAGCAGCCCCCTGCAGAAAGGGGCCTTTTGGGACAATCAGGTTCTCTGGATACTGAAGGTGTTGGGCTGGGACCAGACTCAGGCAGGCTGGGTGTGCCTGGGTGTTCCAAATGAGGTGAGGATGTGCCAGTGCCTGGTGCATGTCTCCAGGTAGGGATGTGGTGGGGGGCTACAGCCAGAGGGGTTCAGTCTCCCACCCTCTCTGGGTGTTCAGATGTGATGCCCATGAGCAGCATCCCGGGCAGTGCAGGAGCAGCTGCAGCACACAGAGCTCCTGTCTTGCACCACAGCTGAGGAAGGTGATGGATTTTATTTCCCTGCTTCTTTGACCTCAGTTTGGTTTCAGGAAGGACAGAAAGGCTTCTCCCAAGCCTGCAGCCCCACACATTTCCAAGTGAGTGAGATGATAATGCAGGGGGACGAGGCAGAGGAGAGACCTTCCCCATGGGGCATGGAAGAGCCTTCCACCAGAGAGCCCTGGGACAGCTGTGAGAGCCCACACACACATCATGGAAAGAACAAGACATTTCACAATAAGCCTGTCCTGCTTTCTAGCTCTGCAGCCTGCTCCTAGGCTGTGATTCACTGCAGAGCTGTGCACAGCGGGTTTTCCATCCCCTGCCCTGCTGGCCTCTGGATTACAGCTGAGAATCTGCAATGACATCCACTCCTGCTCCTCCTCCTCCTCCATCTGCTTCTGACCAGCACCCCAGTGCAGGCACTGGAAGAGACCCTGAGCATCCATCTGCTCCATCTGAACCAGACATCAGTCCTATGGCTCAGCTCGGGGGTAGAGCCCCACCCCATCTTCCTTGTCCTACATGAGACACTCTCAGGAAATGTTCCCAAGACAGTTTGGGGTTCATCCTGCCCTGTGCAGATGGTGCTTCCAGTGGGCCTACATTTGCTTAGTGCAAGCCCAGAGAGCACTGCCCTTCCACCTCTGATCTGCTTCTGAAATGGAAAAAACCAGAAACCCTCCAGCTGACACACTCTCAGAGAGCAGGAGAGATGGGAAATTCCTGGGATAAGCAGATTCCTGTCTGCTCTGCATTTACTCTCGACTTTTCCTGAGCTGGGTGCTGGGCTCCCACCCTTGCAGCCATTGACTTCCCCCACACTGCCCTGCACCTGTGAGGAGCTCAGGCTTCAGCCACACACCCAGGGATGAAGATTTAGCAAATTACATTACCACAGTGGTTCCAGGGCATCCTGTTTATTTATATGCACTTTGGGTTCATTGTTTTGCAGCATCCACCAGCAATTAATGCAGAAACATCCTCTAGAGAAAAATTCATTAGAGAATCCCTCCCAGAGCAGAGGGAAGGAAAGGCTCCTCAGACTGACAAATTAATGAGCAGGAGATGGCAGGATTATTAATCCACACTTGTATCACTCCAACAGAGCTGCTCACTTGCCTTTTTCTCCATCTCTTACAGGAGAATTGTTCCCGTCTTGGAAAGCACTAGGGTTTTCTCAACTGCGCCAGCCCAGATCTGCCCAACCTGGCTCAAAGCAGGATGAAGAAATTTGGATTTTGAACTGGGGTTAAATGGAGTTCAAACCTCACCCCTCCAGACCTCTTGGCTTTGCTGTAAAATGAGCTCAAGCCTCAAAGGGTCTTGCCCTGTTTGCTGTTTCCATCAGAGTTTGTGCAGTTGCTTGAGCTGGGAGCGAGTGCTGGGAGCCCTGGGGTTCATCCACTGTGCCCAAAGCACACCCTGGCACAGGGTCAGGAGCCTGAGCTGGACCTGCTGCAGCCCTGCCAGGGCTCCCAGGGCTGTGGAGGCCCCTTGGGCAATCTCCTGCCCATCCAGTGCCCCAGATGGCATAAGACGACGTTTTAAACATGTGTGAGATCCATTTTTCCTCCTGGCAACCTGACACCAAAATCTCCTCTTCGATGACCCCACTAAGTCTTGTAAGAGTGGAAAGGACTTTCCAGGACTTCCTTCGCAAGCTCTCAGTCATTTCTGGAGCTCTTTAAAGCTGCTGAGTTTAACGAGCCAGTCAATTGCTGCAGGCTCGTTTCCCCCTCCATGTGATCCCTCTCCATCCCACCGCTGATGCCTGGCAGTGTGTCCTTCCCAAGGTGCAGGACCCGGGCTGCCCCCACCATGAGCACCCCTCGCTCCCACCCCCCTGGGCTCACTGGATGAGCCTGGGGGCCATTTCCAGATGTGACTGCATCACTGCTTGTTCCTTTCGCCCAGACCCAGGGTCTAAGCCACCACATCCATAAAGAAATCCCTGCTATAATTATCTCCATGGCACTATCATTTGTCTAAGCCCTTAGCAGAGGTCTTAGCTTCAGGCTACAGTGCAGAGCAATTGCCACGTTGTCAGTTAGAAAAGTCGTGGTTTCTTTTCTCTTCTTTTTCATTTTTTTTCCTCTCTAAAATTTTTTCCAGATGTCTTTTTTTTTTTTTTTCCTGAGGAGAAGAACCAGCAGTGGTACAATTTCAATGCGAGTCGCGACTAATCCACTGCAGAGAGCATTCAACAGCTGTGTTCAGCTCCTTGGGATAGGAATCAAGCAAAAGAAACTTTGGCTTAGGGGAAGTGTGACCTCTGGAGCCAAACTGGACCTACAAGTGGCACTGGGCTGCACCTGGGAGCTACGGACACTTGTGGTGGGAGGATAAGGTGCTCCACTTGGTTGCATTAAAGGACCCATGGAGTCTTGGACACCATCCTAACTCCAGCCTCCACAGGGACCTGGGAGGGTCACAAGGATTTTTATGGAAGTCTCTGTGAGTGACATCAACATCCACATATCAGCACCCAGAGACAGCTTTTGGGAAGTGTGCAGCCAAGTAAAGAAATGGGTGAAGAAGATTTTCTTCTCTTGTTCTTTGCCACCAGCCTCCTGAGCTGCCTGATCACAGAGACTGACCTGGTCACTGGGAAGTGATGATGGGTTTTCATGAACCCCTCCCCTATCTTTCCCCTTTGCTTTCCCTTTCTGTTATGTTTACATTTTGTTCCTTGTTGGCCATGGGATGTTTAGTCTTACATCTGATCTCTCACTTGCAGCAGAAGTGCCGCGAGGCCGGGGGAGGAATGAGCTGATACAGAACCACAAAGGCATCCTGCAGGGCAAGGAACCCGGGGGTCATCACGGGCCAGTCCCTGTGTTGACATCTAAATCCTCAGCAACACCAGTGGGAAGAGTTAAGCACCCAGGTCCATGTCTCAGCCCCTCTCAAAGATAGCACGTAATCACGAGGAATGAACCCAAACCCCAGGCAGCCAAGACAAAACACGATGTTGAATTTTTCTGTGGTCTCAGGCATCCTTCACCCAGCACAATCACACTGCTGGTGCCCACATGTCCTCAGTCCTGCTGGCTACATGAGACACCATCTTTCCAGCAGCCCCCGGAGAGCAGCCCCAGAGTGAGGTTTGATGGCACAGGAGGATCACAAGCTGCAAAGAGCTGCATTATCCACAGGGCTCAGGACAGCCCTGTATGGCACACAGACACTCTTTAGGGATGTCCAGACTGTAGCAATTTTTGGCTGCTGGTTCTCCTTTGCAGGGCAGTGACATGGCCATGCTGGTTCTGAGGGAGCAGATGCACCTCAGATCCTGTCAGCCATGGAGAGAAGCAAGGAGAGAAAGCCAGGTTTTCACCCTGAACACAGAGAGGAACAGTTGGGAAAACTCAACTCCAAACAGCTTTGCTGCTTGGCTGCCTCTGGCTGGGCAGCTGCTCTAGCTGAGTTGTGATCTGTAAAGTCAAAATACTGAGTGATGTCTGAAGAGACCACCGAATTCAGCTGACTGGCAATTCTGACTGTGGGTTTTGTTCAGTCAGCCCAGATCTGCTGGACAATAAGCACAGCAGAGACCAGTCTGCTGAGAGTCACATCTACCAGCCCAGCACTTCTCTGCCTACTTACAGCATATTTCAGATATGTCTTTATCCTCCACATTCTCTGTGTCGTTCTTTCCCTCTCCGCAAGGCAGTCACAGATACCGGCAATGTTAGGAGACAGAATGGAGGAGCAAAAATTCTCCTGCTTTCCTCTGCATGCCCCCGAGGATGGGAAACACCAGCTCAGGGACCGAGCTACTCCGCTGAGAAATGACAGCATTTAACATTATAACTGCAGCAGGTGAAGTTGTCAAGAGGTGCGAAAACCAAGCAGAAAGCTGGCACTCCCCCATGGCCCCGTGCTGTCAGTCCGGCAGGGACAGAGAGCTGGAAACTCGTGGCAGCGGGGCAGGCAGCTGCTGGGACAGGGACTGTGCCGGGGGGGCTGCGCTGGAGGCTGCTCTGGCCCTGCCAGGGACCCCTTGATCTCCAGCTTGATTTCTCTGGTCTATCCTCTGGAGCCAGGCTGTGCCTCAGGAGGGACTGCCCACTTAGAGGGGGAGAGGAAGAGACCGATTTGGAAAGATAGCGAGGAGGAGGAGGAGGAGGAGGGGGAGAGGCAGCGGGAAACCCAGCCCACCCTTTGGCTTCCTCCTGCCTCCTTCTAAAACCCACAGATTCCTCCAGCCTGTCAGAGAGCCTGAAGTTCCCTCAGCCGTGCTGCCGGGACTGCGAGGTATGGCCCGAGCTTCGCGTTTGCCTTTGCTGCGCTTTTCCTCCCGACCGGGGGTCCCCATAGCCCCACTCGTGGGGGTCCCGGGCCCGGGACCCTCTCTCCCAGCCCGGGGAGTGTGTCCAGTGCTCGCAGTGCGTCACTCGGGATGGGGGGCTGGACGCTCTCCACCGCAAGCCGTGCATTTAGAGACTCCTCCTGACTTCACCCCTTTCTCCTCTTCGCAGCATTTCCACTTCTGAACTGTCTCTTACTCAATTTCGCTGCCAGAGCTTTAACGCTTTGGTGGCATCTGACTGCAAAGGTTTAACCTGCCCTCATTCTTCTCCCTCCTCCCTTTTTGCCCTCTGGGTTTTCAGCCGGTGGGTAGTTTCTTAGCGAGATCTGAGAGGCCAAGGTCTGGGCACAACCAGCCTGCAGAGAAAACGAGATCTGATTACAAACAGTCCCCACTGCTCCCAGCCTGAAGTGTGTTGGCAGGTGATGTTTTACTCACCAGAGTATCCAGAGGAAGAATAAAAGAGCTGTCGACTTCATCTCAGCGGTTTTATTTTGTCAGTGCAGCCGATCTTATTCCTTCTCTGGGGGAAAAAAAAAAAAAAAAAAAAAAAAAAAAAAAAAAAAAAAAAAAAAAAAAGACACTCGGCTTTTTGTTCCAAGCTAACTTTGAAAGCCTTTCAAGTCTGCTGCCCTGGCTTGCCGAACTCAGGCCGATCGACTGTTAAGGAAACGGAGATTGCAGGAGAGGGGGAGCAAAGCTCTTTTGGGGTGTATTTTTAAGTTTTAAGAACTTGGGTTCGGTCAGGCACAATTTTAGGTCCATACAGAAGGGACGAGGGCTTGTTTCCTTTAAAGGCAGCCGCTGTCCTTCCCGGCCTGGTGA
Organism: Rhipidura dahli; assembly: GCA_013399225.1. NCBI lineage: Eukaryota > Metazoa > Chordata > Aves > Passeriformes > Rhipiduridae > Rhipidura > Rhipidura dahli. Next base: position 19,958 of record VXAC01000959.1, read on the forward strand.
CGTGACAGTCTAACTCTGCTCTTTGTGTCCCTTCTCTAAGAAAGCTCCACGCTGATGCACCCAGCCAAAAACAAGGAAATTTAACTGTTTGCGGGCTGAATTCCCACCCAAACCGAAAGGCAAAAGCTTCAAGTTGGAGTGAAACCGGGGGTACCGGGAATGTCACCGGTCCTCCCGAGTCCTCAGAGACGACCGACTTGAAACAGCCCAAAAACTCAGCATCCCTCCAAAAGAACAAAAGTTAATTGCAGCCGTTTGTTAGGGTGGATCAGGCGAGTTTCAAGTGGAATTGAAAGGCTGCTACATCCTGCGCACAGCCAAAGCCAAGCCATTGTCTGCCACATAGGCAGGAGCAGAGGTGCGGGCGGTGTTGGGAGGGGGAAGAGCAGAAATAAACTTTTCGAAGTTTTTTTCAAGCCCCTCCTTCTCCAACACTCTGCTCTTCCATGACTCAGCCCCAGAGGAATGTCGGCTCCCATGGAAACCTTTTCTGGGTCCTCTGGTCCGAAGGATGTCAGGGCTGTTATCGCTGGAGCGGCTGTGGCAGGGCAAGTCCAGGGAATGCTTTGGAGATGGTTTGCATTTTTGCAGAACATTTATCGGACAGTCTATTCTCTCCCTCCTTTGTGGAGCTGTGCGGGATCAGCTGGTTGCATCCCCCAGGAGCCGGAGGGACCTCCCGCACCTGACATAGAAATGTCCGGGCTACTTTTGACACTGCCTTATGTCCAGCCCACACAAAAGACAAAGCTCAGGCAGGACAGCAAAATTCTGTCTCACCTGTCCGCACGGAGCTCATCCATGAACCTCTGCTTGCAGACCACGGCTCATCCAGGCACTTTTCTTGGTACTAATTTCATTGTTTTCCAGTATGGATTCAGCCTGCAACCTGGAGAAACTGTAGCAGCTTCAGCACACAGCTGTGATGGGACTGGGCTCTTGCTGTTGCATCAACAAGCCCTGTTAGATCTGGAGCATTTCCGAGTTCAGTCAGAGCTGCTCAGCTCCCAGCACAGGGAATGTGCTCACACAGTGCCAGGGTGTAGCCGTGTCTTTACTGACTGCATGGGCACATGGAGTAGGTAGATTTCTTCCCCGACGCGTTTTACTTGGAGTGTGTGTGTGTTGTGTGGGAGCTAAAGGGAATTGCACTTCCATCTAAACCTTGCATGGCTTTCTGAGCCCGCACACTGCGTGAGAGGGCTCTGTGCAGCTGCCAGGAGCCAGGCTGGCTTCTGCCCAGTCCCAGTCCCTGCTCCCCAGGCACCCAGGGCAGCTGCAGCACATCTGGGTGGGCTGGCACCGGACGTGCAGGGACCTGCTCTGCAGGGAGCTTTATGGGGACTCACGCAAACAGCTCCGGCTTCAAATGGAATTTTACCCGGGAGTGGCTGCTGAGTGAAGCTCAGAGGGTCTTGCTTGCATAGGGAGATCAGGGCCAGGCAGTGGGGACCCAGCCCTGGTGTTGTGTCTCTGTGGGGGTCACACTTGGTCACCCATCTGCCCCTTGAAAACTGTGGCCCCGGTGGGCTTTGGCAGAGCCTTTTCCTGGGCCAGTTTTGCCCTTACACTCCGTGCGAGGTGGGGGAATGTCAGCTCCTCCAGAGGCTTGGACGAGCAGTGAGCAGAGGGAGGGTGGGTGCAGGAGACCCTGCTGCCGGGCTGGGCTGCAGGCAGGAGCTGAGGCACGGGAGGGTTTTGCCCAACCACTGCCCATTCCGGCCTCCACGGCTGCAGTGGGAGGGAAGGGGCAGCCGAGCCCCCCGCCCGGGGTTAGCAGGGGCGGCAGCTGGGGTGAGCCCGGCGGCCTCGGGGAGGAGCTGTCAAAGTGGCCAGGCAGAAACTCCTCCCCACGCTAACGTGGCACCCCAAAGGGCTTACGCAACCCTGGACAGGGCCAGCGCCACATGGACCACGCTCCACCATCCATGGAGCCTCTCCTGGGGGCTGTGCCCGCCTCATCAGTGCCCTCCCCCAACCCACAAAGGCCCCCAGGCTGGGTCCCCATGAGAGACCCTCAGAGCCAGCGGCACAGATTCTCCTCTGGGCATCACTGCGAGGTATTTTCCCCATCAGGAGAAACCGATGATGGTGCCACAAGCTTGGGGTGATCATGGTGAAGAGTCTCCCAGAGCAGCTTGCTTTGAGTTTATGGAGGTGCTGAGGGTCAGCTTCAGACCTCTCTACACCCCGTGGTCTTTTTTGGGGTGTGCAATGACCAGCTGGTGCTGAGGGCCATGCTGGAAAGGTGAACCATTGAGAGGGGTTTGTGGGAGCCCCCAGACCCCATTCATAGAGTGACTGGGAGCTGAAATCCCCATGTAGGATGCAAGTGGGGGGTCAGGTGTTAAAAAGGCTGCGCAGTCCATGGGTCCTGCAGTCCATGGGTGCCCTGCTGTCTCCTCAATTCACAGTATTCAGGAGGGCAGGCCTGAGAAGAGTGTGGTGACCATGGAGCTTCTCTCATTCTATATTCAGCAGCCCATTCTGTGCTGGTGTCTGTTGATTCCTTTAGGATGCAGAAGGGCCTAAGTCCCTGCTTGCTAAAATCTTGTTTTCTTCTGTCCAAAATGACCCCTTGGCTGCACCCCCCTTGCTGCCCTCTGTCCTCCATGGGGCTCACAAAGCATTTCCAGGTATTCCCAGCACAGAGCCCCTCAGGGATCCTCCCAGGTCCCTCCAGCTGGGGGATGGATGCTGTGCTCATGGTGTGGCCCAGCTGCCAGCTCCAAAAGCATCCTCCTGGACAGCAGGACCATGGCTGCTCCACAAGGAGGGAGACTTGCACCATGGACCACATTATCCTGATGGAGCACCTCCATGTGCAGGGCTCCAGAGCTGTTATTTCAGGACTTTTGGCCACCAGGCATTCAGGAATGACCACGTGCAAGCCAGCCAGGGGCTCACAGACACTGCAATGTCCTCGTTGCACAGGCTTTGCCTCTAAAAGGTTGTTGTTTTATCATAAATTTGTTTTACCATCTAAGGCACAAGACAGCTCTGCAGAGCTTGTTTGCTCAGACTTTTTCATGCTCCTTCTTCCTCCAAACACAACACTGGCAGCTCCAGCTGTCTGCTGGCTCCTAGCAAACACATAATTCCCTGACCTCAGCCTACTGCATGTCCAGACTTTGAAATTCAAGGCTTTTTTAAAGCTTGGGGAAATGATCTAAGATGGCCTTGGTGTGGGGTTGGGTTCTTCTTCATGCCACCTTCCACATGTGCATGCACTGCCCTCTCCTCCGGGCTGGCCACTGCTCAAAGAGCATCACTGAACCTCAGAGCATCTTCCAAAGCAAACAAGCCCCTTAGGAGAAGCCCAGGAGAAGCCTTTATAAGCCAGGGGATACCAGCAAGGCAGGAGATGGCCAGAATCACCAGTACTTTTCCACCTCCTTCCCCAAACAACCCTTCCAGGAATGAAGAACCAGTGATCTCTGCTGGCAAATGCTGGCAGAGCTCACAGAAGCCTCCAGAACAAATCAAGACAAGGGGAAGGGACAGTTCACACCAAGCAGGAGAGGAGGGACAGCTCACACCAAGCAGGAGAGGAAGGAGCTGCTCAGCTGCTGCCTTGACAGAGCAAAAGGGCTCATCACCCCCTCCCCACAGCTCCTCTGCCACAGGTCCTTCATGCCACCACAGCAGCCATCCCCAGCACCCCTCCCAGCCCTCTGACATCCCAGGGAAGCTGCCCTCCATTCCCTGACCCCTGTTTTGCACAGACACCCCACTGGGAGCTGGGTGAGGTCCTCAGATTGGAAAGAGGATTTTCTCTGAGCGGCCAAACCTCACTAAAGTAGAAAGCAGAGCCCGGCCTGGCTGATCTGGTTTTATACCCAGAGAGTTGCTGTGCATGGAAAGCAAAGAATGTGGTGACACCAGATATCCTGGGAGAGAAGAAGAAACCTTGTCCAACACTTTCTGTCCCAGCAAATCCCTCCCTTTGCTGGCCCCAGGGCGGGCAGTGCACAGGTGGAGCGGAGGAAGGGAGCACTTGGCAGGGGGACAGGTCCCCTGGCTGGCAGCAGAGAGAGAACGGGGGAGTTTCAGTGTCCCCGGGGCGGAAGGGAGCGGGCAGCCCTCGCTGTCAGCAGGGGGATGCCAGCCGCATATTAAGCGGCCAGCTGAGCTCCTCTCCGCCCGCACACAGAGGGGCTCGGCCCTGCCAAACAGGAACCGGGGGGGACGAGGACGCGGGGATGTCACCAGCTGCGCTCTCCTCCTGGCTCACATCACTGTTAGCTGGGCTGCCTCCTCCTGCAGAGGCTCTGTGACAGCCCACACTGGCACAGTGCAAAGGGCTCATCCTTCTGGAGCTCGTCTCCTGGCGGGACACAACCCCCAGGTGTCCTGGGTCCCTCGAACCCAGCCTTCCTCAGGTCTGACAGGAAAGGGAAAAACAATAATAGTAGACACCCTAACATTTTGGTCTCTGGTACCCCTAGGGATATCTGTGTCCATGGGGGAAGGGGTTTTCTAAAGGATTTAATCATCAAGTGCTCTGTCTCCTTGTGTCTCTGTTATTTCTTTCCTTCCTCCACTTCCATTTTTCCTCTGATTGACAAATGAGATGATAGAGCTTCATTCCTTGTACCTGACACTCGTATCAGGGGATTTCTAACATGAAGAATGTGGGGTGATTGGTAAAAAAAAAAGCTTCCAGAGAAGGAAAGAGCCGTTTTGACTGTGATTTTCCTACAGGCATCCAGGAGAGCAACAGACATCTAAACCCCACTGTCTCATTTTGCAAAATCAAACGAATTTATCTTGGAAACACGATTTGGCCCAAGGTTTTGGCTAGAAAAGCCAGCATGTGGGTCTGTAATGCTGAGCAGACGAGGCAGGAAATGGAGAGAACACCCTTCTCCAAATGTCTGAGTGCTCAGCCTGGAGCCCAGGAGCACGCAGTGGCCTCCTTCCTCATCCCTCCTTCTCCTCTGCTTTATTCAAGGTCTGCTGAAAGATGAGGGCCTGGATTTTCTTCCTTCTCTGCCTGGCAGGCAAAGCCCTGGCAGCGCCGGTAAGTGCAGGAGACAGCAGAGCCTCTGCTCTTGGGGCTGTTCCTCTGGAGCAGCCAATGGCGATTTTCTTTTATAACAAATAAAGTACTGAGGGATGAGGGGCAACTTGAGGGTGGCCCTGCTGCCTGTTCCAGTGGGTCACCCCCCTCGGGACTGCCCCACGGACCCCCACTCGGGTCTTTCTCCCTGCAGCAGGAGGCCCTGCCCGATGAGACAGAGGTCATTGAAGATCCCACCACAGAGGTAGGTGGTTCTGCCCCTCCTCCTCACCCACCCCATCATGGGAGAGCATCTCCAAAGCGCTGGGGAGCCATGGTGGGGCTGCTCTGCCTCTCAGGAGCTGGGGCTGTGCTCTGTGTGCACCCACAGCAGAAACTAAACCTCTTTTGCAGGAGCCTGTGGGGGCTAATCCCGTCCAGGTGGAAGTTGGAGAGTTTGAGGAACCCACAGAGGATGTAGAGGAGATTGTTGCAGAGAGTAAGTCACTCTTCCCCTGCCCTCCTGCTGGCAGGGACACCATCCCCTCCCTGTGTGTGGGAGCTTTAGCCACCCCAAACAGTGAGGGGCTCCTTTGGGAAAGGCTGCAGCACAAGGACAATGCCAGCCTGGATGCACATTTAAAGCAAAAGAGGCACATGGCCTCTTCCAGCCCTGGGCTCTCTGTAAGCCCATTTTTGCAACAGAAGAATGGCTAAAGAAACGAGTCCAGGATTAGCTTAGGCTGACATGGACTTCACATCTTCCCGGTGCAAGAATAGATGCTGGGGGCTGTCCCTGGTGAAGTCTCTGTCTTCTTTGTGTGCTGAGGTGCCCTGAGCATCTCGTGGGAGCTGAGGATGTGGCTGGCTCTGACTCTGCTCCCCTCCTGCTGCAGACCCCTGCCAGAACCACCACTGCAAGCACGGCAAGGTGTGCGAGGTGGATGACAACAACTCGCCCATGTGTGTGTGCCAGGACCCCGCCAGCTGCCCCGCCACCGCCGGCGTCTTCGAGAAGGTGAGAGCAGCAGCTGCTTGGTGGCCCAGGGCAGGGAGGGACCCACACGGGCTTTCCCGGATGGAGACAGAGTCAGGGTGGCTGGTCCCCATCTGGTGGTGAGAAGGAGCTGTTGCCTGCCCCAGGAAACAAGCCAGACATCTCATTTGGAGGCTCTCCCTGCCTCTCACGCAGCATCTCCCCTCCCTGTGCAGGTCTGTGGCACTGACAACAAGACCTACGACTCCTCCTGCCACTTCTTTGCCACCAAGTGCACCTTGGAGGGAACCAAGAAGGGACACAAGCTGCACCTGGACTACATTGGGCCTTGCAAATGTAAGTGGGGCCAAACCCTCAGACAACGGGACCCCTAACTGGGCACAGCCCCCACGTTCACGATCTGAGGGAGAGCAAAGGTCCTGGCAGTCTCAGGGCTGAGGTGGGAGGGCATTGGGGCTGCATGTCCAGGTGCTGCCCTGACCACTGTGTATGACCTGCAGTCATCCCTGCCTGCCTGGACACAGAGCTGACCGAGTTCCCGCTGCGCATGCGGGACTGGCTCAAGAACGTGCTGATCACCCTGTACGAGCGCGACGAGGACAACAACCTGCTCACCGAGAAGCAGAAGCTCAAGGTGAGGGACAGGGGAGGGAGTCTGAGAGCCCATCCTGAATGACCTGTAGGATCCCTGTGAAGTCCCTCCCAAGGTCCCCCCTTGCACCCCGTTTCCCTGCTGACAAGGTCTCCCTGGGCTCTCCCACGGCAGGTGAAGAAGATCCATGAGAACGAGAAGCGTCTGGAGGCCGGTGACCACACCATGGAGCTCCTGGCCCGGGATTTTGAGAAGAACTACAACATGTACATCTTCCCCGTGCACTGGCAGTTTGGGCAGCTGGACCAGCACCCCATTGATGGGTGAGTGCCAGCAGAGCAGGACAGGGACCCCACCAGAACCATTTCCTGCCTGAGGACCAGGGTGATTTGGCAGTAGAAGGTGCCATGGCAGGCTGGAGATGGGGCACAAGTGGGTGACTTGTGGCAGAGTCATGTCTTGCAGAGGTTGTGGCAAACCAGGCTGGGGTAGAGGCACCTTTGCCTCTGGCAAACAGCTCTTCTGCAGGAAGAGGGGCCTCCCCCAGCCCCAGCTGCTCCACCTCCCTTGCGTGTGGAGTTTCTCTCTTCTCAGATTTACTGTTCTATGATAGTCCCCTAAAATATCTTAGTCCAAAGGCCCTGGGATAACTGCAGCAGCTGAGACAGCAGCTGCTGGCTTAGCTGTGGGCTGAAGATGGGCATGAGAGTGATCACACAGGCAGGCCTGTGGGCTGGGGGCAGCTGGCAGGGACCCCCAGCTGGTGGCTTTTTTGTGACCAGCACAGCCGGCTGCAAAGGCAGACACCGGTCCTTGACCCTGGTGACGCTCAGTGGCTGATACTGGGAGGGCACTGGGCCAGCAGCCAAACCAGCGAGCTGGGGCCAGCACCTGCCCTCCTGTGAGCGTGTGGTCACCTCGGCAGGTACCTGTCCCACACCGAGCTGGCCCCGCTGCGTGCCCCCCTGATCCCCATGGAGCACTGCACCACTCGCTTCTTTGAGGCCTGCGACCTGGACAACGACAAGTACATCGCCCTGGAGGAGTGGGCCAGCTGCTTTGGCATCAAGGAGCGTAAGTGCTGAGCAGGGCAGGGATGGAGGTGGAGGGGAGGCTGAGGAGCACCCCCAGAACCCCCGCAGTGCATTACAGCCTGCCCGGGGTGAGGGAAAGCAGGGGGGAGTGGGGAGGATGCAGGAACAGTGGGACCCTGGCAGCATCCGCCTCCTGACTTTGTCTCTCTCTTTTCCTTCCACAGAGGACATAGACAAGGATCTTGTGATCTAAATGCTCGCCTTCCTGCTCTGCTGCCAACTTTGTCATGTTTTAACCTTCCCATTTCCTTTGGTTTTTAAAACCGCTTTTGTTCTGTTTTGTTTTTCCCCTGGGAACAAGGTGCTAATATAGGTCTAAACATATGTAGTAACGGTGCTAAGAGAAATAACAGTCCTCCTTCATAGCCTTATCTATCACCACTAGATTACTCACCCAGCTGTTTCCACACGCTCTTACCAGCCTTTTCTCTCTCCGACGACGTGTCCTTACCGCTGATTGTTCCTGTGCTAAATACCCGCTCCGCCTCCTCGGCATCATCCGCTCTGGGATCGGCTTCCCTGAACTCCTCGCTAACAGCACCTTCCTGGACACGTCAGACACAAAACCCTCTCAGCTGATTCACCGCCCCAGTCACAGATGCCAGCGAGGGAAGGCAGAGCCAGAGGATGTAGGAGGGTTGGGTTCTCAAGCAGAGCAGCTGCAGGTGACATTGTGGCCACCCAGCTTGTGGTAGGAAGGATGGAGAGGGGTGAGAAAGACGGAGTGGTAGGATTTTGTTTTCCTTTTTTTTTTTTTTTTTTTTTTTTTTCCCCCCCCCCCTTCCCCGGGTTTTATTTTAACAATTTTTGGGACAAAAAAAAAAAAAAAAAAAAAAAAAAAAAAAGCCAAAAACACAAAAAAGAGAAATCAAACAAGTGAATAGGGAAGCGCACAGAATTAAGCAAGATGAAATAATTCCCATCCTGTAAAATTGTCTTCAATAATAAAGGTTTGAAAGTGCTACATGCTTCACCATCACTCAATGATCACGCTGCTGTCATGTTTTCTGTGCTAGATGGGGTGTGTGTGGCTCACCTTGACCTTGTGATTCAGCTGTAGGTGAGATAAAGCTCTTGGCTCTCCCCAGATCACAGTGCCCTTGAGCACTGCTCACTCCTCTGCCTTGGCTGTGCTTAAATTCCAGCCCTGCTGTCCCAGGGAAGCTGTGTCACACTTGGAAGGAATGTTTCTGCCCAGAAAGTGGCACGTTTGCCACATGCTCGAGGGAAAGGGTGTAATTTTTTTTCCTCTTGTGGATTTAAGGGATGCAAAGGATGGAAGGGAGAAGGTATTTGGATTTTGCTTTATAAGAGAGGGTCCTGACAGGAGCAAAGTGATGGTTAAATCTCACAGGCTGAGAACTCTTTTTTTACCTCTGAATGTTCCCCATGCCTTATATTATTAAATTCCTGCCACAGTGTGAGCAACCTAATGAGTCTCTGTAATAAAAAATATTGATTTGAAACACTGACAATAAACCAGCCTGCAAAGTTCCTCTGTTTCATCCCATCCTGGTGAGGGGGATTGCCCCCTCAACACCAGCCTCATGCATGGGTTCATGTTGTAACCAGAGGTCTCCCAGCCCCAGAAAAGGTTCTGGTCCAAGGTAAGTGCCGGTGCTTCTGCCCCTTCCAGCCCATCACTGTGGGCAGAGACAGGGTCACTGCTGCAGCCAGCACAGACACTCACATGGCTCTCAGGCCCTTGCTTCCATCAGCAATAAAATCCCTGGGAAAGGCAAAAAGGCACAACAGTAGGAAAATAAACACTCCACTTGCATGAGCTAAAAATAGCCGAGTTGCAGGAGCTGTGGCTCAGCTGTGAGGTCCCTGCTGGCAGCCCCTGTGGGATGTGCTGTGCTCCCAGCAGAGCTGTGGGGTCGGATCCTGCACAGGGTCACTCCCAGCTGCAGAGCCCCGGGAGGATCCCACGGGAGACATCACTGCAGTGCATTGCCAAGGTGTTGCACCCCACTGGGAAAGCTGATGAACACAGGGGCCAGGTGAGGGTTTTCCACCCCTGCCTTGAAGCACAGCACCCATTCCACCCAGCCACGCTGCTTCCCAGGACTGTTAGCCAAAGGGGGGTTCTCAGTGGGGACACAGGGAATGCCTCCCCACCACGGGAGCAGCCTCTGTGAGCTGGCAGACCTGGCACAGAGAGGGGCACCACTGCCCACGACCCCTGCAAGAGCCAGCTGGATGTGACCCACCTCCAGGCCTGGAGAGCTGTTGAGAGAAGGTGTGGGCAGAGAGAGGACAGGAAGACAGGCAGGGGCTGGAGGAGATCAGCCACCCTGTGCAAGCCTGCTTTCCAGTCACTCCCTCTCAGCCAGAAAGCCTCCCTCCCCTGCCAAGATGCAGCTGCATTCCTTCCAGCTCAGCCCTCCTGCCAGCACTGCCGGACAGGCACGGGATCTTCCTGTGCAAGGGAAGGCTTTCCAACCCTCCTCTCCCCTGCCCTCAGTGCAGGAGTCAGCTCTGAGTCCCAGCAAGCTCAGGAAAGCTAGCAGAGAGAGAGCTGGTTATCACAGCTCTGGAAGGTGAAGTGATCCATCTCCAAGGCCATGAACCATCCCATGGGACAATACTCATGTCCCAGCAGTCTGGCAGAGCCCAAAGGAGCCAACCCAGTGCTGTAACAAAGTGCAGCTGCCCTGGCTTTAACTGAGCATCAGAATGAGCTCAGGAGGTTGAAGCTGGGGCTCTCTTAACCCTTCGAAGGTCACAGCCTGAAGTATCAAGTGGCTGGAATTTCACTGCCTTGGGGCAAATGCCATGCAAGGGGTTATGTCAGGACTTGAGGAATAAGCTAGCCTCTTTGAGCTTTCAGACCTAGGCAGTCAGCAAGGGTGGAACAGAACAGCCCTTTCCCTGTTAGAGCCGAAATTGAGCCTTTCCCTGCCTGAGCAGCAGTAAAGAAACTTGCCTGTACTTTCTGAGTGGAAATTCTCCCTGTGGTTAGTGCTGACTGAGGACACAGTTTGCAAACCTGAAAAAAAGGAAATAGAAAAATAACAGAGAGATCTGGTTCCAAAACCAGCATCAGCCTGACCCGAGTGCTACAGTGCATCTGCAGGGATGGCTCATTTTGGTGCAGTTACTCACCGAGCCATGTCCTGCACTGAAGAGAGGAAAGATGGAGCAGGCAAAGATTTCTGTAGAGATTCATGCTGTCCTGTCTGCTCTCCTGACCCTTACCTTTGTAAGAGAAACAAACTGTGGCACGAATACTGCATTAAGCTTTGTGGCTTTAATGTACAAAATGCAGGTGATGAAAAAGGTGACAAGCCAGGGATCACTGTGACTGCTCCAGCCATACACCTGGAGACAGCCTGGACTCAGAGCCTCACTCTTTGCAAGGTGTAGCTGCACCTGGAGCTGCTTCTCCTCTAGCTAACACTGACACTGGAAACCCATGGAATTAAACTTATCCTACAGCAGGGAATCATGGAATCACAGAAAATTCTGAGCTGGAAGGGTCCCACAAGGATCACTGAGTCCAACTCCTGGGCCTGCACAGGACAACCGGAAGAATTACACCACATGCCTGAGAGTGTTGTCCAAATGCTTCTTGAGCTCTGCCAGGCTTGGTGCTGTGACCACCTCCCTGGGGAGCCTCTTCCAGTGCCCAACACTCTCTGGATATTCAATAATATCCAGCCTAAGCCTCCCCTGACACAGCTTCGTGTCATTCCCTCAGGCTCCGTGTGCGAAGGCTGGTATTTCACCCAGGTTCAAGTCTCATTAGCTAAAATCAGCCCTGCAAAGGGAGATTGAACCACATAACTGCAGGCTTTGACCTGTGTTCAGGTGGATTGATGGAGTCACCATTCCCAGTGGGAATCCCACTCACGGGTCTCTCTCACAGCAGTTCAAGCACACCCAGAATTGCTGCTGAGGGGAATCTCATCACGGGTCTGCCACAGGGAGGGTCCCCCCGTGCCAGGATCACCTACACCCCTCTGCCCTGCTCCGGCTTGTGGCACAGCTTCCAAACTGCCCACATCCACTGCAGAGCATCCTTCTGTCTTAAAATCTCTTACATATTTCAAAGATGGACAAATTCAGTAAAATCTCGCCCAGCCTCCAGCGAAGAGACAACGCCGGGGGAAACAATTCCAGGGACGCATCTTCCTGCGGCTCCTCGGGACGGAGGGCAGAGGGGAAGGAAGCGAGCAACCCTCTGCCCCCCGAAACCGTGAGAGGCGCGTCCTCTCCTTCCTCTTCCTCGTCCTCCCGCTCCATCCCCGGCAGCGGCAGCGGCGCGGAGCGGCCAGCGGGGGGAGCGATGCGGCCGGGGATGGAGCGGGCGCTGCGGGCAGGACGTCTCGGGGCTGCTCGGGCACCGGGAGGGAGGAGGGAATCCCGCATCCCTCAGCCGAGGGCTCTGCCCTTCGCAGCGGAGCGGCTCAGAGCCCTGGTCCCTTTAGGGTCTACGTCCCCACCACACTGGGCTATCCCATCCCATCCCATCCCGTCCCATCCCCTTTAGACATAAAGCAGTCGATCAAGTCTGAGGCTAAGTTTGGCCACGGGGTCCACTCTGAACCTCACAGCTCAATGGGAGGATCTTCCTTACTTTGCCCTCTTACCCTCTTGTACCTCTGGTCTCCATGCAAATCCTTTTAGGACGGTTCTGATTGATTTTCCCTCTGTATGCTTCATCCACGTAGGAAGTGACGGGGTGGATGTTGCCATCGAACTCTGTTAAGCTTACATTAAAACTTTCTTTTGCTGACACCTCTGTCAGTGACTCTTTAGGTGACCTAAGCCACCCATCCACGACACCATCCCACCTCACCCAGAGGGGCCCAAGCCCCCCCAGCCCTTCTGGAGCACAGACCACTTTTCACTTTAAGGGACTCATGGCTTATATGATCCCAAGCTTTGTGTTTTGCAGCTCAGCCTGTCTTTCTCAGTACCATTCCCTCTAATTTTTGAAGCTACTGGCTGGTTTTAACTTGATTTGATGGGGCATAAAACCACAGCCATGGCATTCCTCTGGGTGGCCTGAGGACAGAGAGAGGATGCAGACAGACGGACAAGTGCTTCACTGCACAGAAATGCTGAATTCAAACAGGAGCTGGGCTCAGTCTGATGCTCTGGTGCCAAGTTAATTGCACGGTAAGTAATTATTTGTGTCAGGATTTATCCAGTTTCTGCACTGCCCATGGAGAACTTCCATTACTTTCTATTTTATGTCCTACCACATAGACCAGGGCCATTTCCCAATTGAGCCCATTTTTTGTCAGGCTCATTATTATGCTCCTAATCAAAGAAACTCTGATTCTGTGATTCTTGGGAAACAACTCGCCCCAGGACACATTTTTATGTGCATTCCCTACATTTTTCTTAATTTCATATTCCTTTTGATTGCTCCTCCATTTGGACTCGAGAGACTGTACAAGTCTCTTCTTATTTCTTGTCCAGACACCTCACTGATCACCTTTACTGCCTGGGTTTTGGAGACTCTGCTGCCGTCAGCTCCGGGGCCATGGAAATGCTCCATGCACAAAGCCAAGGCTGACCGCAGCCTGACGGTGACTGGGCAGCTGTGACACCACAACCATGCCCAGCAGAACAATTCCTGGTGGCTGGGGCTGTACCTGACACTCACAGGGCTTTTCACAGCCAGGAGCAGTGTGAAACCACCACAGGACTCCTACACTGAGCATCCAGTGCTGACCAGCCATGTGATGCATTTCCTTCCCATGAAATGAGGGATCTCCTGGAAACTGGAGGCTCTTTTCTCCACCACCACTAATGTCCCCAGAAGAGCTGCTTTGGCTCACAAGTGCCTGCACTGGATGCAGTCTGGAAGCTGGGTTAATATCTGGGTCAAGTATCACCACTTGTTTGCTGTGCTCCTTCTCCCTGAAGCATCTGCTACTGAGTGCAGAGATGAGTCAGGGCAGACCTTTGGTCTGACCCAGTCCTGCTGCTCTTCTGCACTAACCACACCTGCAATCATGCCCTGTCTGCTTGGGCTTGAGCAGCACGATTCACCCTGCAGGATTCCTGTTGTTTCCTCCTGGTCATGGTGTCCTTAATGAAAACCTTAGCTTATCTACCATCAGATGATTCCCCCACCACTTGTGAGCCAGCTCCAGGTTTTATGTCTGGTGTGGATTTTCATGCCCTTCAAAGAGCTGTTCCCTATTCTGAGCACTGCCCACATGCTGTCTGTTTGGTGAGCCTTTATCCTGCTCCATAGGAATAATTTCCTTTTCCTTTACAGCTTGCTCATCCTGGAGTATTTTACTTAACATGCCTTGTTTGCATCCTTCTCCTTTGCCTGGCAGCTGGCATCGGATGAACTACCTGTGGCAGGAAGAAACACGCTGTAATAATCAGAGGGGAAATCTGGAGGGCTCCAGAGGTTTGCTGCTCTTCAGAGGCAGATGCCCATATCCGCTGCACATTAACCATAACACGGGGCCTGTGCATACAGATGTTCTCAAGACAGTGCTGACAAACTTCAACCCCTGGCCATGGAAACTCATTTCCCCTGGAGATCCTGGCATGGTGGGCAGACTGGAAGGAGGAAAGAATTTCCCTCTCCGTATGCAAAGAGCAAAAGAGAATGGGAGGAGAAGACTATCCTCCCCTCATTGGCTGCCTCTGCCTGAAAACTGGCAGGGATGAAAGTGCTGCACACAGAGCTCACACCTGCAAACCCCTGCCCGTGCTGCCCACATGGGCAGTGCTCCAGGGAGGAGAACACGGGTGGGAACCGAGCAGCCTCAGGAGCCCTCAGCACTGCTGGGCTCAGCCCCGCCGCTGTGTCCATCCCTTCCCCTCCGCCTCCAGACCCCACTGCAGCGACCCCCTGGCACAGCCAGCCCTCCTACTCTGAATGGTTTGTCTCTCCAGGGATGCTCGATTCTGGCTTGAAAAACCAAATGTTAGCTGAGAAGGAACTCCTTTGGAAAGGAGCTGGGCTGGGATGTCAGGGCACACCTTGCTGCTCCAGCCCCCCTTCCAAAGCCCCAAGCTCGGGGCTCTGCTGAGGGCTCCCCTTCTCCTCCAGGCTGGAGCCGTGGCTGCCTTCCCTGCTTCTCGCCTCCAGCCGTACCTTTAACATGTGTGGGCAAACCCTGGTTCCTGAATGCAACTCGGTTCAAGGCAAAGGTGTTGGGGCACGTTCCGTTTGGGAGAGAAGGAATGATTGAATTGCTGGGGAAAGGCCAGCCTTGGACTGCCAAAGCTGGGAGAGGCCTGGCTTCCCGATCCAGCCCTGTCTGGGAAGGCTTGTGAATGGACCCAGGGAGGAGCCAGCGAGGGATGGAATTGGCTCTGCTTGGCAGCCACAGGGACAGAGGAAACAAGATGGGGTTGAGACATGTCCCCTGCTGCAAAAGGCTCCTTCTGTGAGGGTGCCAAAGGATCTGCAAAGAGAGCAAATGAACCTGCCTTGGCATCCCTCCTTCTTTGTAAAAATTTCCTCTTTCCATCCAGGTGGGAGAGCAAAAATCCTCCCCTTCCATGCAGACCAAACTGAGACCACACGGCAGAGCCGTGCTTTGCACACACGTGTGCACACCCACGCACAAACAGGGGCTCTTGGCTTATCTGACAAGCTCAGACTTCTTCTGCCATGTTTTGTTCCCTCTCTTGCTTCTCCCTCTCCAGCTCATCCTTGCACAGCTCCTTCCATCCCAGTGAGTTATACCAGAGTCGAGCTGAGTCCAGATGTTTCTGACTCTTCCCAGCCCCACAGAGAACAGGAGTGGGACTTGTTAACCCAAGAGACAACTCTGTGGGTGCCTCTGTGTGGGAGCCATCCATTCAAACCCTGCTGCCAGCCAAACCCCTGTCCATCTCTTCACACCCTCTCCCTACCTCCATCCCATCCTGCCAAGCCAGCTCCTCAGGTACTCAGATGCTCCCAAACTGGTCCCCACACATGACTGGAGAGCTTCTCTGAGCTTCTCTGAGTACCCCAGGACCCTTTTGTCCTGCCTGCTTTCCAGCCTGCCTTCTCCAGAACCACCAGACTTCCCAGGAAATGCTGGAAGGGATTTTCTGCCTCTCTGTACTGGGGTTTCCGGGAGCCAGAGAAACCTCCTGCATATCTTCAGATCTAAATCCCCAGAGACGTGCCACAGCCAGCAGCCACCCCAGCGCCACCCCCATCTCTCTGCAGTGAAGTCAACCTTCCCCCAGAGCTAAACAGGAGGCTCTGCTCCCCACCTCCTTGGCAAGCCCACTGCTCACCCACAGGGGAATATCAGCCTTCATTCTCCAGTCCCTCCTTCCCCAGGTGCTGGGAAAGAGCAGGCACTGATCTGCACGTTTTCCTACCAGGACTCTGCCTGTGACCTCTGCCTACAGACCTGCAGAGGAGCAAGGTTGAAAAACATGAGCACAAATTGACGAGTCTCAGTTGTGCAGCTGAGTTGATTCATATGCAGGCACCCCAGGAATGGGATTAGCTGTGGGGTTCAGCTCTTATCTGACTGCTTTTAGCTTGACCCTGCATTGCTGAAGAAGTGATGGTTGGATCTCTTGTAGATTATTTAGGGTATCAGAAGTAGCCTGGAAACAACCTCTTTCTTCCTTGCAGGAGTCAGAATTAAGCCATGTGCTGCTCTGGGAGTGGTGAAATGATGATCACACAGGTGATCATTGAAAAAAATACACCCAAAACCTCCTCCGACTTCTACTCATTTCCAGTTTTGCTCAGTTCCAGTGCCTCCCATTTCTCCTGACTCTGATGATGACAAGTGTGATTCCAGCACTGGGAGGCATTGATTGATCAAGTTCTTCATCCTTTTATTTACTTTCTCATCCACCCACATGTGGCCAGGCTTCTATTCTCTGAAGAATCAGCCCCTTGGCGTTCTTGGAGACTCACCTACAGCAATAATCAGCACAGATGCCCTCAGCAGGGTTGAACTGTTTGCAGGAGAGAGTGCTGATTTCTTGGTGGGAATCCAATGAATGATCTCATCCTGGAAAAGAAGCCAGAAATCACCATCTCCACCAGGCAAGTCAGGGTGTTCACTGTCACTGTCAGCTGCACAGACCACCCCATGCTCTCTGCAGATGGTCTGTCATGCCTCTCCACCCCTCAAGTCCCACCAGCACCTCCACCAACACATTCTTCAGCTTTGATTTCTTGGCAGGAATAGTCAGCACTGCTGTCATGGCTGTGACTGCTACCAGAGCCACTCTGCCACCAAATACCAACTGGGCATCAGGCAAGCTGGCCAAAAAGCAGAAGAAAAGAAGTTCAGTGTCCGAGTAGCAAAACAAACCCCAGAGAAGGTGGCAGAAGCGAGCAGTCTGTCTGATAAGGGCTGGGTTAGCACATGGGGTGTGGTGGGTGCTGCTGGGCCAGAGGCAGATCCCTGCAACTGTCCCATCCCTGCACTGTCCCTTCCCCATTTCCCTGCCCTGGTGCTGGCAGAGCAGCCCGGCCACCATGCACAGAGCTGGGGAATGTCTGCACTCCAGGTGTTGTCCCAGCGATGCCTTAAGAACCTAGAAATGCAAAAACATGCTTTTGAGATAATGCTGGTACAGGAGGTAATGTAAAGGTTGGGTTTTATTGGAGGCCTCCAGGGGCAGATATGGAAAATGTCCACAAAAGCCCACTCCCACAAGGTGAATAAAGATTTTTTAGTTTAGCAAATTAGCATAATCGACAAAAATCAACAGTTAGAGACATGAGAGGTGAGGTAATTGCCCCCCCCCCCCACCAACCCCCCCCTAAAT
>VXAC01000959.1:37378-138417 GCA_013399225.1 Rhipidura dahli
GTGGGGTAATTGCCCCCCCCCCCAGTCCAAGCCCCTTCTAAATCCTCTCCCCCTCAGATGGGACTACACTTCATTGATGAAAATGTGTCTCGAAGAGCTGTTTTTTGGCCGTGGTTCCCAGAAAGATTGGGGCTTTAGAATGTGTTTTGTCTCTGCCTAGGAAAATACCGAAGCTAAGGCACAATAATAGACTACAGAGCTAAAAATACATGTGTAAAGAATACAGAGAACAGACAAAAGGAAAAGGCAAAAATCAGTTCAGCATCACCAGTCACCCCTTCCTTCCTCTGCTGTGGCACTTGCTGAGCAGGCCCAGGCAGCAGCAAATCACTGGCACCACATTGGGGCACCACCGCTCTGCTGAAGTCCTCCAGATGTCCCTTCTCAGCCCCGTGGGAGGAGGCCAGCAATGCCTGATCAGCACCTGATTTAGTTTCTCAGCTCCTGCCTCTAAGCCCTTTCCTGTCTGCTTCCCAGCTGTGTTTTCCAAAAAGGAGGCTACAGGTTCTGTCTGTGGAACACAGGAGCCATCCAGCTCCTCCAGTGGTCACTCAGCCTCCATCCACCACGCTGCCCTTTGGCTTGCTGACACAGCCTGCTCACCTCCTGGGAGCAATGAGACAGAGCACCCTGCCAGGGCCATGGACAGGGCAGGGAAGAGATGAGGGTTGTGCATGTCCACAGACACCCACCTGCAATGCTCCCACTGCCAGTGGGTCAGAGGCTCAGAGTGGATGTGAGGAGATCCCTCCTCAAGGTCCCTCCCTCTCTGCAGCAGGGATGCTCCGTGGTGCAAGTGGAGCCCTCCTGGCCCACCTGCCTCTCACACATGTCCATCCTCTCAGAGAGATCTCTCCTTTGTTCTCTGTACCCCTGTGACACCTTCCTTCCCCTCCTCTGTGTGTCTCCAAACAGTCTTCCAGACCTCTGGCTCTTCCTTCCAGACTCTACCACATTCACCATCTTAATTCTGCATTCCAGTGCCTCTTGCCACAGCCACCCATCTCACACATCTCATCTAATTATTTCTGCTCTACTTCTGTCACTCACCAGCACATCCTTTACTAGCTCCATTTCCCTCCTGAGTTCCCCAAAAACCACCTCCACACCCCTTCTATCTGCTCCCAAGTGTACTCTCTGCCCACCTCCACCCACAGCTTCCACAGCACTGCCTACCTCACTCGTGGCTTTCCCTGCCCACCTTCAGCCCTCCCATCTTCAAACTCTTTAGGAGGGCATGGAGCCACCAGAAGAGGTTTTGCCCTTTTGGGGGGAAATCAGCCTGACCCAGATCCCCTTCCACAAGTGCAAGAGCCAGCCAGAGGGAAAGGTGCTTTGGATGGATGCCTTCCTTTGGTGGGAGGAATTGGGGTCCACAGGCAACAGGTTTTGGTTTCCTTGGCTGGAAAGTCCTGTGGGACCTCCTACCCTCCCTGCCCATGAGCCACTCTTTCCAGATAGCCCAGGGTACCCTCTGCTGAATGTGGTGCAGCTCCTTCTCTTTGTTGCTTTTCCAAACCTTTGCAGTACCTTTGTTCCCTGCAGATTTCAAATTGCTGAAAGATTTATAAGACCGCAGTAAATCACAAGATGCAACACCCAAACAGGGGCTTTAATTATCATCACAAAGGTATTAAACATACATCCAAAAAGAGAGGGGGACTGCTCATCTCTCCGTGGGTATAATTCCCTGTTGATGTGTTTGGGTACACCTCTTCCCCCCACCCTGCATATTTGTATACCAGTGCATGAATTCATCTTTGAAGGCTTTACAAGAATGTGTAATCTCTGCCTTTTATGTGCTTCCTTATCTTTTCTCATCTCGATTAACAGGCCTCCCCTTCAGTCATGTTCATGTTATGCCATGAAAGGCATCTGTGCACATCCATGGAGAGCAGCATGAACTGCTGTTTACTACCTCCAGACGTATTTCCACACAAATACATTCTGCATCAGCGCCTGCTTTTGCACCTTACAGAGATGTTTTGACACGTGTGTGTGCTGTGTGTTTATTCTGTGTCCCCAAAACCACTCATTTCTGTACATGCACAACTTTGGCATGGTTTTCTCCACTGCTGGTGTCATATCCTTGGATCACCACCATTTCCCACCAACCTGCCCCAGCCTCTGCATCCTGGCTGCCCAGCAGAAGACAAAGCAGAGATGTGAAGAAGACCTGGTGTATTTTCCAGGTCACTTATTTTATTTACAACACCTACCTTAGGTTAGCCTAAGATGCCCAACCAGCTTTGAAGGCAATCCCTTGATCCTAAAAACACCCAAATGTCTGTGTTCTTTCCCTGGGAATTAACTCTGCCTTCAGAGTTGGCTCCCATCAAAGGCCCTGGCAGAGAATAATTTCCCCCACCTTCAGTTTACTGTCTCCTGAGCCCCACACAGGTCCACATGTGTCTTTAAGAATAAAAGCACACTCAGGAAGGTAACACCACAGTAACCTGTGGTCACTTTGCCTTTACCCTCTGTTTACACAGTCCGTACATGCACAAATCCACCACAGAAAAAGACTTTGGCCAGGTGAGGAGCTCCCAGGGTATTTGTCCATCTGGTACTC
The DNA here is from genome assembly GCA_013399225.1 of Rhipidura dahli. Lineage (NCBI taxonomy): Eukaryota > Metazoa > Chordata > Aves > Passeriformes > Rhipiduridae > Rhipidura > Rhipidura dahli. Next base: position 39,951 of record VXAC01000959.1, read on the forward strand.
ACATGCCTGCTGAAAACCCACTGCCTTGCTGGTCCATTCCTGTATAAACAAGAGCAAGCTGTGTCCACGCTGTTGTTGCTTCCACGTTCCCCACAGCCATTCTGCCCTCTGGTAATTTTGGATAGAAGCACTTTGGAAATTATAAACCACAGGGTAATACAGAGGGCCCTTTCAGTGCTGCTGGCAGCCAGGCTTTCTGTTCCCCATCCATAGTGATTTCAGGCATGAAGAGGAAGGAGATAAATCAGAGATACCAGAACTCATGAGGATCCACATACTCTCCTGTTCTGCCAGAAAACAAAGAGCAGAAGAATGTCAAATCCTGCAGCCAGGATAGCAAATGTCCCTGCTGTGCACTGTGGGGCTCGTGTTCATGCACACACTCTCTGCTGGACACACTGGGCCACATTTGGAGCCAGCCTGGCCAGCAGGCACACCAGCTGCCACAGGAAGCCTCCCAGCCTGCCCCACTCTCCAGGAGCGCTGCAAGCTTTGGCTCAAGGCACGTGTTTTGTGAACTGGACCTGCCCCTCACTTTACACCAGCCTTGGCACTTCTGCTGATGGAAGTTCTGCTTCCCAGGACTCACAGCCAGAGACACAGAGAGTGCCCAGCACAGTCACTGAGCACCTGCTTCACCCCTGAAACTGCATCTTCCCTGAGGAGGGCACAGCCCAGCAGGGAGTTCCTGCTCACCTTAAACCCCCTGAATTTAGTGGTTTGAAACCACCCTGAATCACGACCCTCAGGAGTGCAGTCAGAACAAATGGTCAGCTGATGGCTCCTCCTCTCCCCTGAGGATTCAGTCACAACCACTGACACCTGACGGGTCCTTGGTGCAGGAGCTGCAAAGGCTGATCTGATCTGCCCGGGGATGGGCTCCTGAGGGCACAGAGAAAACTGTGCATAGTCAGGGGGCTTGGCTCTCCCTCTTCCAGCTCTGCATGCCCCAGCCCCCCCTGTACCCAGCCCAGGGAGCTTCCACAGGTGCCCACAGAGTCCGACTCCACTGCATTTTCCTGCACTGCTCTGCCCTTCCCTGTCTGCTGCACAGCTACATTCCCTCCTAATCCCTTTATAATTTCTCCCATTAACACAACATGCTGCTTTTGCAGAAGGAAATCCTTTCCAAGTGCCTAACAAAGCAATGCCTGGTAATTTTGTATTCATTTGGGAATCCTGCATGTTGCTGGAATATCCCAAGCTGTGCTACGGACTGGCAGGGAGTGCACAGTAGTGTCTAAAGTAGAATTTCCTCTATAACCAGCTTAGGGAGCATTAGGAGCATATTAACAGCAATCTGGGCCTGGCTGAGGATCAGGCAGTGCTGATCCACACTGAACACCTCATGCTGCCACACTCCCCAGCAGCAGCACGAGCAGAAGAGGTGAAGTGCATCAACATGCAGGGCTGTGCTCCCAGCTGCAGCCAGCCTGGGCTCCTCGTGCCCTGGGGCTACAAGCTTGAAGTTCTCCAGACTTAAAACTGGGTGAAACACTTGGCCCCGAGCTTATCTGAGAGCAGCTGTATGTCTGGAGTGGCTCTGTGCAAGGGCCACAGCTCCTGTGCCTTTGCCCAGCTTCGGACAACGTTCAATGAAGGGACAAGGGGTGGCAGATGGACAGAGAGAGAAGCACCTCAACCAGCTGTGTGTGTTTAGTGACAACAGAGCAAACGAGAGGGACAGGATCTGTCCTCTGAGCCCAGAAAAAGACAATAAGCAGCACACTGAGCCCTTCATCGTGCTCCTACAGCTCTGTTCAAGCTGATCTCAGCCAAGCAGAGCTCCAGCTGAGGCACTGGGACAGCTGAAGAATTACCCCTCCCTGGTTGTGCAACACTGGTGTGATTTGCATAACAGCAAACTATTGCCCAACAATCCCATTTAGGCTGCTCACAGTCATCCTTTGCACACATACAGCAAGCCATGTCACTATTGGCCAATATTTATTAGATCTCAACCATCCATCTGCCTGCCTACATCTCTGCAACACTCGTGCTGAAGCTCACCAGAGGGCTGGCTTTCCCATGATCAGTCAAGGAACTGGTTATTCCTCAGTTCCTGGTCTCCTGGTGCTTCCAATTCCTTATTTCAGGGGCTTTACCCATAACTCTGATTTGATACCGAGGATGTTCAAGCCATTCCCCTGCAGATTACTTATTTTGCATTCAATAAAACCCTAACAGCAAGAAAATGCAACCAAAGTGGGATGCTCTGCAGATCCCAGGGAGAGCCCCTCAGAAGGCAGAATGACCACAGTGGTCAGCTCAGCCTCCTTAAGCACAGACACCCCTGCAGAGCCTGGTGTGTGAACCCTTAGGTTCAACTCCCTAAGAATTCTCTAAGAGACGCCTGATGACCCCTCATAAAAGTCTCTGGCAAATCTCCACCCTCAGCCCCAAGGGGCAGTGACAGCACCCAACATTCACATTTTAGTGAAGCACTGGGCTCCATGGAGCTAAAGGCTCCCTACAGAACCATGCAGAGAAGGGACCCACCAGATTCTGGGGAGGTGGGGATGCTGAACGGGAAGATGATTTATGCCAACACACCAGCCTAGGCTTTAAACCTCAGCCTGGGGTGCTCTGGTGCCCTTACAGATGGTCCCTTTGCTGCCCTGTGCCCTCCACAGAGCCCATTTGCTGTTATTTATCCAAGTACAAGCCAGCCAGGCACAACCCTCACTGTGAGAGGAGGGATGCAGGTTCTACAGCAGAACTTCCTTCAGGCAGCTCAAGAGATGGCCGGGAAATAAAACCCAGCCAGAGCTTCGCTCTGGGTGCCACCCACCAGAGATAATTGCTGCTGGATACTTGCCTGGGGCTGGGGAGAAGCTCCTACATCAGCACAGCAGAGCTGCTCCCCAGGTACCCCTGCTCTTTCACCTGCACATCCTCCCCTTGCAGCCTGCACCGGGGCAAACTCAGCCACAGGGTGAGCGAGGTGCAGGGAGAGGGTCCCGCAGCCCGGCCGGGTGCCCTGGGCTGAACCGCGGTGCCAGCAACAGGAGCCCACCTCCCACTGCCCCTCCCTGTGGCTCCTGCCTTTTCCCGCTCCCCCCAGACGAGTTCTGGTTTGTTCTGAGGTTTGCTTCTTGCTCGCCTTGTTTATAGGAACGATAATTTTGGATGTGGTAATGGCAGAACTGTAGCAACACGCCGCCCTCCCACCCCCCTCTCCACCGGCGGTGTGGGGCACCGAGCTGCACACTGCTGTAGCCCAGACATTTTGGGGCCTGGGAAGGCCCAAGCTCCTCACCACTCACCTCCCAGCCTCCTGCTCACTTCCTCTCCTAACCCCAGGTCCCGTTAACCAACCTCAGACCCATCCTGGCCAGGGCTGTGGGGTGTCCTTGGGAAGCCTCCCCGCAGGCTGCCGTGCTCCCACCACCCTCACTGCAGCAGCAGGGGTGGAACCAGCGCTGGGTTTCACCTCATTTGTTCCATATGCCTTCTAATAGGTCTAATAAATCACGAACCAGATCCTCTCAGAATGATATTAATGGCCATGTTTATAGTCAGCAGTGTGCAGGAAATTCCCTCCCCACACCTATCCCTGTCAGGCTTATCACTGAACTTTCAGGGGCTGCAATTTTTTTCTTGATCCCCATGCCAGGAATACATGAGCTGCAGGTCCCTCGCCTTGCCCCAGAGATGTGTACCTGAGATTGATCCCCTGCAGTTACTGATTGTGTGAATTACCACAGCACCTCGCAGCCCTTGTCCCGGGATGCCTGAGCACCAGCTGTGTGCATGTGCGTGTGTCTGCCAGCAGCAGCACTGCCAAGAAGGTGCCTGAGGGATGGTGACACCACCAGGGCGAGGTTCCCTTCTGCCCAAGACCAGGAGGGAATGACTCCATTGCTTGGTATCAAATAAGGGATGCGTGGATGGGTGGGATAAGCGAGGATGCATCTTGAGAATGAAGGCAAAGAGCAGAGTCTGATCTGATACAGGATGGGGGGATAGAAGTGAGTGCATCCTGCTGTCCTTCAGGGACCTGGTTCCAGATCAGACACAGCTTTGCTGCTGTCCAGATCACTCCTTGAGTAGACTGAATGGAGCCAGCAGCAAGGCCCAACAATCCTGGCCAATATTCCCACCAGAAAACAGAAGCCAGAGTCACAGCCAAGCACAGAGCAGCTCCACATAGGGGAACCCCAAGCAGGATGTCTGCAGTCCCCAGCACCTGCTCCTGCCCTTTCTGAGTGCAGCAGGCTTTTCAGTGACTGGTCACAGGGTTGCTCTGACTTGTTAGGGACATCTTTTTGCAAATCACATCTAAAGAGATGCTCACCAGACTTACCCACTGCATCAGCTCCTGACTCCCTCCTCCCAGGACCTGGTAGTGCAAAGAGGATTTTGCTCCAACGCTCATCATGCTACAGAGCACACCAAAAGCAGACAGGTCAAAGAGGAAGACACACCAAGAGGCTTTCTTTTAAAACTGGTGTCAGTGCCACAAGTTGTTTTTATTGTAGTAGTTCTTAAATTAGATGCTATTAACTGCTCTGGGCCAGTGGACAGCAAAGGCAGACCACAGCAAATGAAAGAGCACAACAGAAAGAACACAAGGAGAGTTTGTTCCATCCACACAAAATGCCACCCACTGCCTGTGGGAGATAACAGCTGGGCAGGCAGGCCCTGTGGAGCTTCCCCACTTGGAAAATCCCCAGCCTGCAGCTCCAGTGAGAGGCTGTGGGAATTGGCTGAGAGATCAGCCCAGCACCAGCTCAGAGCGTGACGCGGCGACGTCCCCTCTGCGGTGGCCATGTCCCAGCTTGCCGGAAGCACCAGCAGAGGATGAGCCATGGGCTGGGGACAAGCTGCAGCCCATGCAGCCAGCACAGGGCAGGCCAGGCTGCTCTCTGCTCCAGGGGGGACCAGAGTGCCCCACAAGGATGCACAAGAGCAGCCAAGCGCTCCATCCCCCCTCGATTCCTCTTCCTCTGCACCCCAAAACCCGCGTGCTGCATTGCAAAGCAGCCCCAGTCCCAAGTGCAGCAGGCAGCTTGCCCTGCCAGCGTGTCCCCAGCCACATTCCCCTTCTCCTCTCCTCCCATTCCCCTTCCTGCTCGCAGCAGGCAGGGCTGGGTGAGCCACTCCTGGGTGATTCACTCCCCAGCAGGCAGAAATGCTTTCTTGGATACACACAGCTGGGCACAGGGAAGAGGCGCAAGGCCTCTGATCCCAGCTGAATCACTGCGCCCCAATGAGCTCCTGCATGCAGGGACAGGGCTCCTGCTGAGGTCGTGGCCAGGTGAGTATTGCAACAGTACAACGTGACTCACCGGCAGAGAAAAATGCCATTTGGGGTAGGAGTGGGGAATGGGGGAGGAGAGCAGCCCGCCGGGGCACAAACCGAGGGTGGGAGGCACGGAAACACCCAGGTCTGTCTCGGGGCGAGGAGCAGAACAAACCTGTGCAGAGCAGTGAGGGGGCTCAGGGAATGGGGTGGGGTGAACAGCCCAACCCGAGAGCCACGGGCTCCTCATCCACCGCTTCTGCATCCCAACCCTGTCTGAGCTCAAGTGGAAAAGATCCTCAACCAGCCACAGTGCTGGGAGTTTTCCTCTTTTTGTTTCAGGACGGGATCTAGCCACTTCAGTCCCCCTTCAGTGAAGGGGATGGTCACCTAAGGTTTGGGCTGGACAGTGCCAGGTGCACCCTGCTGAACTCTGCCATGGAGTCAGACTCTCATGCCAGCCAGGCTCTGCTGGGCTCTGGGAAAACCAACACATGGGACACTGTCCCTCTCCTCCCCTCCCCAGTCCCTGGGGCAGCAGGACCTGCACTGTGCCCCAGCAGTGAGCCAATGTCCCCAGCACCCAGAGCCCTCCACAGGCACTGCTTTGGGTAATTCCAGTGGCATGCCCCGCACCTGCCCTACAGGGTAACAAGCTTTTTCCCACACCCATGTTTTCTTGCCTGTCCCTGAAGGCAAGGCAGCCTTGATCAGCATTTCCATGTTGTGTTGAAACAAGACACAAACTCCCTCGAGTCAACTGTCCTCACAGCCTTGCCGGGGGCAGCAGGAAAATGGGCAGAGATTCCCAGCAAGGTAGCAAGACTTCCCTAATTCCTGCTAGGAAATGCGTGTCCCTAGTCCAGGGCACAGCCTCATCCCTACTTCCAAGGGAAGGGTGTTGGCTGAGAGCAGCAACGCTGAGTTGACAGGTCACAATGGAAAGCTGCATCCTCCTGCATCCCTCTGAGCCAGCTGGGGTTCCTCCTGGGGACTGCAGAGGAAGGGAAACGGGGCACCATGAACCACCCACACCCAGACCAGCAGAGGGGCTCCCCTGTCTCCCTCTAGTGACTGCAGTCCTCTGAAGATTCCAGATTAATTAGGCTGCATCATTAGCTCAAGCTGCAGCCCCTCTGGTTCATGGAGCCCTGGGACCCACTGTCCCAGAGGGCAGAGCCCTCAGCATCCCCAGAGCAGTGTCCCCAGAGAGGTGGCAGTGTTTATGTGTGTGACAACAGCATGCCAGAGCAGGGCTACAGAGCCAGAACCCTGCTGTGCAACATGCTGTCCAAATGGAGAACAACAAAAAAAAGCAGTATCTACCTATATAAATAAACCAGGCACATCTCCATTGGGAATTATGGAAAAAAAAAAAATCATCACCCTTTGGGATGCAAAGCAGCTAGGCCTGGAGAGCAGCTAAGAATTGTTATTAAATAAATTAATTAGCTCAGCAGAGCCTGCCAGGTACTGAACACTTTCCACTTCCAAGCAGGTAAATGAGTCCGTGGGAACAGAGGCTGCTCCACGCCTGCCAGGCAGCGCAAGCTGCACTTTCATGTTAATGCAATTCCTGCAGCTCTGCCCCTGGAAGCGGCACACCGGGCGCTGTGTGTCCCCCAGGAGGGACCAAAGAGCCCCCCAAACGTCAGGGACCACAGCCACCCTCCTGTGTGCCCCGATCCAGAAGGGGTTGGTGCAAAGGGATGCCTGTGCTCAGCACAGCCCGGAGCCCGCCCTGCTGGGAAGCAGCAGGTCTGGAGCCAGGGCTGTGGTGGGGAGGCACAGAGCAGGGCTGGGGGTGGTGAGGAGTGCTGAGCATCCCCTTGGAGAGCACAGCCCCGCGCTTTGCATCGCCAAGTGCTGCTGCAGGCGGGCAGGATGCCTTTGATCCCCTCCCCAGCCCCATCTTGCTGCCTTTAAACACTAACTTTCATCACCCTGGGGTCTGGCAGGACAAGGCTGAGTAAACTCCTCTCCCATCCTAATTGCAGCCGACACTGGCAGGCACGAGCCGGGCTGGCAGCGCACAGGGCAGGTGACAGGGCAGCACTGCCCTCCCTGCCCGGGCCAGAGGCAGGAGCTGGGCTTTGATCCCGGTCAGCAGGAGGTGACCCAGGGCCACGCTGGGGTCAGAGCATGCCAAGAGGAGGCAAAGAAAACAGGAGCTTGGAAAAAAAGGTGGAGGTGGTAAGCAGGAACTGTCCTTCCCTTCATCCTCCCTCCAGGGCAGGTCCAGCTGCAATGACCCTTCCTCCCGCTCCAAATGTTCTGCATCAAAAGGTGAACAAACCCCTGTCCTGCATCAGCTTTGCTAAAACTGAGAATTTCAAGAGGACTGTAGAAAACACCAGCAGTGCTCAAGCCTCCCTTCCAGGGAAGTGGGGAGGTAGATCTCTGTTATAAGAGGAAGTTCACAAATTACAGCACAAGTCGTTACTGGAAAACAAAATTCCCTGGCATGTTGCAAATAAAATCTGAATTCCCCAGTCTGGGGATACAAGACAGCCCAGAGCCTTCATTCCAGGTCCCATTTCAAAGATAAAATGAGACGATATTATGATGGCAGAGACAGATAAAAGCTGGTAGGGAAAAACTCTGGGAGGGCATTTCAAACAATGACTATTCCACCCAAAACAGCACAAGATTCACTTGTAAAATGAAGCCCACACTGCTGAAAACTCCTGAAATGAAATCTCTGTGCACACCCTGCCCCGTAATCTGAGCAGAACTACTGCAAACAGCTCCCGAGAGCAGGAGCATGCTGCCTCTTCCTCTCCTTGGGGAAGGAGGGTTATCAAGTCACTGAGAAACTTTTAACAGCCCTTATTTTCCACCGTGGATGACAGCATCTGTGTCCAGGGTATACCAGGGTGTCCAGCTGCTGCAGCACACCAAGCTTGGGGTCTGTGCTTTGACTCCAGCTCTGAGGTACCAAGAGGGACCCACAAACGAGCAGTCAGTGCTCTCTCCGCACCCAGCAAAGGATGCCCACCCAGGCTGACTCCTTAACAGACCCCGATCCCCACCCTGGATCAGCCCTCAGCATTCCTCATGGGGGCTGCCCTAAGAACAGAGCACAAACACAACCTTGCAAGTGCTCCTGCCTGCCCATACAGCTGTGCCTGCCTGTACAGCTGTGCCTGCCCATACAGCTGTGCCTGCCTGTACAGCTGTGCCTGCCCGTACAGCTGTGCCTGCCCGTACAGCTGTGCCTGCCTGTACAGATGTGCCTGCCCGTACAGATGTGTCTCCCCATACAAGCATATCACCTGCCCTTTCCTCCCAGCCTCCTCCAGAGCCACAACAAGCCCCAGAAGCTCCCCCAGGCACTGCAGAAGCATCTCATGTCACCCCCAGTTCAGCAATCCACAGATTTGCCACAACTTGGGCAGGATTAAGCAGAGCTGCTGCCAGGCTGAGCTGCCCAGGGAGGACAGATTATTCCTGCCCAGAGCCAAGACTCTGAAAAGGGACATTGTTTCAAGGATGATTTGCTGTTTCCCCCTCACACACACACAAATCTGTAGCTCCAATCTGGCTTTTTTGCAAGGCACCTGCTACCACCTTCGGTCAGCGCCGAGATCAGAGAGGGATAAGCAAAGGAAGGAGGGAGCAAAAGCCAAGCTGGTCAGACAAACCCGGGATGCCCTGCAGAGGGGCTGAGCTCTGTCTGGGTCCTCAGTCTTGTGCAGCTCCAGGTGCTGCACACTGATCTGGGGGCACCCCAGAGCAGAAGATGCTCTGCTCCCCTCTGAGGCCAAACCCTGGCTTCCCTCCCAAACAGCCCCTGCTGTGCCCAGGAGCCACATTGCGTTGTCCTTGCTGCAGGGAACAGGCTGCAGCACCTCACTCCCCTCCCCAGCCCACCTTGGCTCGGGGTGTGCTGGCAGCTGGGAAGAGGCAGTGTGGAACAGTGACCTCAGGTCCTGCAGGAGCTCAGGGGGGAAGGCAAAGCACGCTGTCCTGGCCTCCTCATCCGACCAAACCTGTGCCGAGCCACAAGGACCAGGGCACAGGGCACCCTCCACCTCAGCTGCTCAGGGATGTGGGATCTGGTTTCAGGGGCCCTACAGCAGCAAACCCACATCCCCAAACACAGTCCCTCTGTCAAGCCACCAGCCTCCCCAGGAGAAGGCGGCAGCCCAAAGCTGGTCTTAGAGACACGCTCTGGCTGCAGAGCTCTGTTCCTATTTCTCTCTGCCCTGTGAGATCCCCTGCACCCCCTGCCCATGGCAGCACTTCCTTCCACTCCTCAGCACAGCTACTCCCCCTGAGGTGGGCTCACCCTTGTCCTTCTCCTGCTCCAAAGCCAGCACTCCAGCCTGGCTTTGGTCACACCAGTCTGAGAAGTAATGGGCAATCTCTTCTCCTGCCCTTAACCTTAACCTTAGTCTGAACTTTAACCTCCAGCCAGCTGCTCCCCCCTCCCCTTTATCTGGCAGCCAACTCCCCACCTGCACATTCTCTCTGTATCCTTTCTCTGCCAGCACTGTCCCTGCCCAGATGTGATGTGGGCAGACCCACATCAACCTGACCTCTCAGCTTGGGCAACTCAAATTAAAATGGGCCTGAGAGATAAACCAGCCTCCCAGGTTTAGTTTTAAGCTCAGTGCAAATGACCACAGGACATTTTGCAAAAGTCAACATTGCCTCCTGCTGCAGCACTTCAGCTCTGTTATTAAAACAAAAAAAAAGAAACCCCTGGATTATGGGATGGCTCAGTACCAGGTTTGGTCAATGGGTCAGAAGCATCTGTCAAACATGCAGCCACAGGGGCTGGAGAGTGCCTTAAGGTCTCTGCAAAGCTCCTGCAAAGGACTTGGTGGGAGGATTTGCACCTGCTGAGCAAAGAACAGTGCCTGGGGCTGTGCCCTTGTCTTGGGGTGACTTTATGATGCTGTATTCCCATCATCTGCCCAATACCAGACATGAATACTGTGCCTTCCTCTGACTTTAAGATGTTTCTCAGGAGAGGGGAAAAGAGAAGCCAGGTGAATTTTTCAGAGCAGTTTTGTGTTCAAGGACACACACACTCCCCTGCGTTCTGCTGCTGCAGAGTGGAGAAAAGAACTTTCCTGCTTCTTCCAACTCTTGGCTCCTTTTCTCAGGAGAGATGGAGAGTTAAAGTTCTTTGCTTTTTAGCTAGCCTGCTAGCTGGGGCAAGAAAGAACCTTTCCTGGGACTTTGGTTTTTCTTCTTCTCCTGGAACTGTTCAGCTCCAGTCTGGAATAACATCACTGGGAGGCCCTGCACCACAGCCTGGATGGGCCGATGCAGACGTGGCCCAGCTCCAGAGAGGGCAGAGCCACACCTACAAAGAACTCTGAATCTTCCTAGGTCTTCTCCACAGCAAGAGGTTTTAGTATTTAACATTATTCATTCTTTTTTCTGTGCCTACATGCACTTTGCTTGTTAAACAAATAGGGTTTTTTTTCACTTTCCTCCAAGGAATTTCTTTCCAAACCTGGTGGGGGAGGTGTTGCTGAAATCTGCCTTCTATTAGAGGGATGTTCATTTTGGACGTTTTCCTCCAAATTTGTCTCAAACCAAGACATCCCCCAAGACCCACTGGTCCCAGTGGTCGGGGTTGCTCAAGCTCCAGGGTTCTGCTCTGCTGCGAGCGGGGCAGGAGCGCCGGGCGGAGGAGTCACGTTCGCACCCTGGCTCCCTCCAAAACACTCACGGATGTTTGGAGCAGGATGCCAGAACCACCCATCATCACACTTCACTATTTTCCTTTAGTCTTTGCCTTAATCCTTTAATGAATTAAGTGGAGCAATTAAGCAGGATTTTTATTTCTTTTTTAAGTGAATGCGCATGAAAATGGAGATGGGTATTTTTGCCCGTTTGAACGCTTAATATGATAATTAATGCAAAGCCCCTCAGCTTTAGGGATTCTCCACACCTCTCACCCAGCCCTTTTTCTGTTTATCTTTCTGGCAGACTGCCTCTCATACTTATTGCAAGGAGGGTTGCCCCTTCCTCTTGCTCACGCTATGCCCGAACTGCACAGACCGGGGGAGGAGGGAAGGGTGGGTACTCAGAGCTGCTTCAGAGCAAAAGCCCCAACCCAGCATCAGGGGGGGAGAGCGCTGCCATAGGAGAAAATGGAAAAACCTCCTTTCTGGGGAAACTCAGAGGGCACCAACTTTGCTATCCAGCAGTGTATCCAGCCTTCACTTCAAGCAGCTGAGTCGAGCCCTCATGCCCAGCTCACTGGGGAAGGGTTTGCTGGACAAGGCCATGAGGGAAGTGCCTTCTCCAACCCTGACAAAACTGAGAGTTTGGCTCTGCAAAGGAGGCTGATCAGGCTCACCTTCCAAGGCAGCCTTTCCATGCCCTGTATCTTCTGGCCCCACCAAGCCTTCCAGTCCTCAGGTCCCCGCTCCCTTCCTCTGCTCGCCCTCATCCATCTACTCCCTGTTTGGCTTTAAATATTTGCAAGCATGGCTGAAGATCTCCATGCCTCAGTTTCCACACCAGTGAATAGGAGGTGAACAGATGCCCTTGCTTCCCTGGAAGGATGCAGGCACTGGGAGATGGCAGACATTTGGGGGATGCTGTGGGCCCAGGTGAGCACCTCGGGGGCTCTTCCACCCCTGTTCTCAGCACAAGTTTTTTTACCAAGAAGACTGTCAGCCCTACAGATATCCTCATCCCCTGTCCCAGGAATGAAGGGAAGGAGTCTGGGACTTATACAGATCAGAGAAGCACAACTCCAAAGGGAAATTTGTCAGCTATTTCTCCAAATGGTTGGACAAAGTGCTTCAAGGATGAGCAAAGCCTTACTGTAGCTCCATGAGGTGTTACCAAACATGGCTCACCTGAAAGCAGGCAGTGGGCCACCAGTGAATCCCAACCAGACCGTCCCAACTGGGCTGGATGGTATCCCTCAGCACTAGGATTTGCTGTTTGGTCTGAAGAAATGCATCTGCAACCTGCATTTCTTTCGTTTTTCACTCTTTTTTCTTTCAATTTATTTTTAACTTCTTCCTTTTTTCATCAAAACACATTTCCTGACACAAAAAGGTCTTGGCAAACATTCTCTGACTCACTGAACTGCCCAAACAGATCTCCTGCCTCCACAGGAACTGGACCATCCTGTTTGTGGGTACAGCAGCCACCCCCAGCCTTGTGCCGAGGGCTGAGGAAAGCTGTTCCCATTGTGAAACACTCCCTGCCAGATGTGGGCAAGCCCTCCCTCACATCTGGAGACCAGTCAGACATTTTGATTTTCTCTCTCAGCTGTTTGTTTCCTTGTTCTGAGCAGGACAAGCCTTGGAGATGAGACTCTTTGCCTCTTTCTGCAGAGCAGTCCACCAGCTTTTTTTTCCCTATAGGACTGTGTTTTGCAAACCCAGAAGGAAGACAATGATACCCCCTGAAAAGTTGCTTCAGTAGTGAGAGAGAAGTCTGTCTCCTCCCCTTTGCTACCCTGTGAGGAATCAGTGGGAATTTGGACAGTGCATTTGTTCAGTAATCCAAATTCACAGAGGTTTGGGCTGCTGGTACTGTGTCCCTGGGTGGCCACTGCCCTTTGCAACACGCCTGAGACCCAACCTTTTCCATCCCAAGGCACAGAGTGCTGCAGAGGTTGTAATGCCTGGGGTGATCATGGCCAAACATAGCAGTCAATAAAGCTGATGACCTTTGATTGGTTGTCCAGTCAGCCAAAGGAAACATTTTTCCCCTTGTGCTCCTGTACAAGATGCTTCAGAAGTTAGGGAAATTGTTCCCATGACGTCCCTGGGAAATCTCAGGGACACACCATCCATCAATATTTTGCAGTCTGAAACAGCAGCAACATCTCCTGCTACACTGGTACAAGCCCAGACACTGTGCTCTGGCTTCCTGTAAACAAAAGCTGTTTAGCTCTAAATTCTTCTCTTGGCTCAGGCTCCCCTGGTTCAGTGAGGATGGTATCGAGAAAATCATCACATGGATTGTATTCCTGGTACAAGGCTCCGTTGCACAATGGCGCCTCTTTATAATGCCCTTGGAGCAAGGAACTTCCAGGCTGGTTTCTCTGCCAGGCAAGACTGGGTGTCAGGTCTAAGCACCAAGGCAAAGGAGAAGAAGAAGAGCAAGGATCCGAGAGGGGAGCGTGGAAGTCTGGGACTGAGGGTTAACAGATCAATAAACAAACATTTATGGACTGCAATGCAAACGAGAGAGTACAACGGATCTGGGCTGCAGTAGAACAGAACTTTTTTCCCAAAGCAAGTCAAAGCAGAAGAGGAGTGGTCTTTCCCAGGGAAAAGAGTGGTCCGGCATTTTTCAGGCCAGACCAGAACAAACACAAATTATTTCCCTGCTTCAAAATTAACCTCCACTTTGAAAGAGTTTCTGCTTGAGCCGGGCAAACCGGCGACATCTGAGTGAAGCAAGAGTGCGGGCAGACCCTGCTCTGCCTGTGCCTGATCTCCCAGTGCCTGTGCAATCCCCAGCACACAATCCAGTGTACTGGACTAAAAGTTAAACATCCAGTCCGAGCTGGTTGTGTGGCATCAGTGAGGGGAGAGAGTCATCTTCTGGGAACGGCTCATTCTCCCTGGACAGACACCTGAACTATGGAGCTGTAATTTTATCTCTCGTCCTTGCTCTACCCTTCAGATAAATTAACTCACTGTCCTCTTTCCCCACCTCCTAGTGCAGACCCAAGCAACTCCCATGTTGTCCTCTCCTTTATTCTTCACTGCCACCCCCACCAGTCTCTTCCACAAACACCAAGCTGAAGTTTGGTTTCTCAGCCAGGGTGGTGGAAAAGCACATCTGTGTTAATACACCCAGCACAGCCCCAGCTCTTTCCTGAGAAACTGGGCCCAGAAGAGGCAATTCCTGGGTACCTGCCTCAGCCAGAAGCCACGACGCCTTGCAGTGCATGGTGGAGAGAAGGGGGCCCAGTGCAGTAACTTCAGAAAGACTTACAGTGGCCAGGGACATTCCTGGTGGACAAAAGCATAACCCAGCAAAGTCCTGTGAAGGGGACCAGCTCCTTAACTCGTCACACCAGGAGGGTTGGTACACGAGGCATCTGGGAATGACCAGCAATACTGAGAGAGAAACCTCCTGACAGACCTGGAAGTGAGAGGCTGTTCCCTGGGCACGCCAGCAAGGAATACACCTCGTCCCCCACCACCCACTCAAGTCTAGTGGGCACTTTCGCTTGAGGTCATTTCCCCAAGCCTCGCTGGGACATGGTGGCTCCTCTTCCCACGGTGTGCTGTCGGGGACTGCAGTGACACCGCTCCGGAGAGGGTGCCGGTGGCACAGCCAGCGATGAGATCAGCCATCCATGAGATCAGCCATCCGGCACGCGGTGCAGGACGGGCGGCGTGGGATGAGCTCATGCCTGCTCTGCGCGGACGGATGGAGGGGGAGGAGGATGCACGCTGACTCGCCAGCTCATCCCATGACGAGGGCCTGGACCAGCCCACTGTCCTCCCAGGACAGCGTGCAGCTCCAGCCTCCCAGCGGGGCTCTGCTCGGCACGGACGACGGCGGTGGGGCCGTGGCACACCCTGGGACTCTGCTGGTGGGTCTGAACTGCGCTCCCTGCGACACCAAACCTTCTCTCGGGGTCTTGCGCAGCATCTCGCCCCATCCCATCAGGGTCCCATCTGTCTGTAGAGCGATGACATCCCCTCTGCGGGCTGGCATCCCAGCCTTCTGTTGCTCTGAGCTCCTGACTCTGTCCTGGTGCCAGATGGCTTTGGAGGCAGATGACTTCATCTCTTTTAAAGGGGCAAGGGATCTGTCAGCAGTGCCCTGTAGGAATCAGTGTGCATCATGCTTGGTGGGAAGCCAACACGGGGAGCATGCCACAGCAGTCCTTGTGATCCCACACGGGGCTCAAAGAGACTTGGACTCCAGTCCAACACTGCCAACAACCTCGTGTTCTTCGCTCTTAGCCATGAGTCATGTTTGAGCTGTCCCACGCAAGACTCCATGAGCATGAGCTCCATGGTGGTTCCCTCCTGAGTGTCTAAGGGCAGGGCCTACCCAGCGTTCAGCCTCACGAGCCAAAGATGTCTTAATAGAGGCTGCACTGAATGCAGGGGAGTGGTTCTGCAATGCACCAGCCTCTACTGCCAAAACTAAGTATGATGGGTGGCCTGAGTCAAACTCACTCATCATTGGACTCCTCTTGGACTTCAGGCCAGGATAACCTGGAGCTCAAAGGAAATCCCGATTCAAATTTGTACTGGGTACAAAGGACTGAGTCTCAGAATGAGAATTAGGTGTGCTCACAGAGATATGATTCAAGGTTTGTGATTACCACCCAGAGGATCTGCTGCAAAGGGAGAGACGGATCCAGCCTGTGCCCCTTGGCAGATTCCAAGCAACCCAAATGTCCCTCTCATGACAGCACCCCTTCATTCCCTCACAGATTCTGCCTGTCTGGGAGCTGCAGGGTGGTTTGCAGGTCTACAGAAACGATCCTGAGTCACTGGAGCCTCACTGGAGCCGCTTCATCAGCGCTTGTCAAGGAGGCTGCAGTGAGACAGAGCTCAGGGAGCCGATCCCTGCACGGGACTGGATCCTCCCCGCCCCCGGCACAGGCTCCCGCTTGCTGGGGAAAGCGCTGCCGCCGTTCCAGGCAGATAATCGCCCCTTCCCTGGCAAGTCCCTGCACGCTGCCGTGCAAACAGACCCACAGAGTGCTGCAGCGTGGCAGCAGATGCTGGGGCTGAAGGGCCAGACACACAGATGGGCTCTATTCTCTGCAAAGGGGAAACCAAAGGTGTTTGTCCCTGGGGGAGGTAACTCACAGATCCCAGCACACCTCTGAGTGGACATTTGCTCCAGGTTTGGAGAGGGACTGATGTATCAAGTAAGGCACTGTGGGAGAGCAGTGGGAGCTGGGATTGCTGAGGAAATGCCCACCAGGAGTCTGGCTGCCCACCCTCACCAACACAGCAGGACAACTCCAGTCCCCAGCTCGCCCCGACCCTCAGTAGGGATGATCAAGGGGGTCACACCGTCATGTCTGCTTCTGAGGGCAGAAGGGTTTGGAGAAACAATCCAGTGCCACATCTCAACAGCACTGCCCTGACCTCCAGGTCCACAGAGGCAACACTCCAGTGGGGCCAGTTGCAAGTGTTGGCCAGGAAAGGCACACGATTAGGAGGATGAGCTGAAGATGGGCCTGCAGGCACGTCTTCAGGAGACAGGCAAGGCTGGTCCCCAGGGCAGTGAGTACAGCCACTGGCAGGGAGGCTCTTCTAAGTGTTTCTTGTTGGTCCAGAGAGGCCCGTGGTGATTTCCCTACCCCAGCCTGAACATGCTGCTTTGCTGCAGAACTCTGCATGCAGGTAACCCACAGCAGAACGTCTTGGCTTTATCACATGGAGATCTTGGGTGGAACCAGGAAATGAAATCTCTCCCCATGATTAGGGAGAAAGAAGCACCCTTGCCAGCCAAATGATGGAGCTCTGACATTCCCCACACCCTGGAAAAGGTCCCATTGCTTCTGACAGGGTGAGATCCCAACAGCAGGACATGGTGGCATGAAATGTTGATGGCAGCTGATGGAGCTTTGTTGGCTGGTTTGACTGAGTGGTGTGAAGAAGGACAAAGCCAGGCATCATGCACAGCTCCATCTTCTTTCTTTCCTCCTGGCACAGTTCCCCCAGCCAGGCCAACCCTCTCTGCCTGCAACCACAGGTAATTCTGCAACCCACCCCTTTCTGCAGGAGCAGGAGTTGCTCCCTGGGATAAGCACAACACTTTTCTTCCCAACCCAGCCTGACTTCAAGTTGAGCAGGAGAGCTGAGGAGGAGGGAGAGTCAGAAAGTTTTCACCAGTCCCCAGGCTCTCAACCTGCCACTGACACAGAATGAACAGCTGGACCTCAGGAAAAGCTCTCCTGTGCTTCTTGTACTTCCTGGATCACTGGGATAGTAACCAACCCAGATGTGCTCTAAGAGACCACATTTGTCTTTGTGTGGAAGGCAGAAGTCCATCTTAGTATCCTAGCTACCTACAATATGAGGATTCGGGGGGTTCCATAGCTAGATTGCTGCTCACCCCAATGCCCTGATTTAATTAGGAAAGGTAAGGTTTGTTATTAAACCAGCTGGTACATTTGTAGGAGTAGGTGGGCTTTTGGACAATCAAGCCCTCCTTCAGTCATGTCCCACATGTTCTGCTGCTCCATGGCCAAGGAGCAAAGTTTTCTCTGAGAGCTAAGTCCTCTGCAGCCAAGAATGGTCCCATGCTCTGCCACCTCTGTGCCACCAATCAACCTGATGGCAACAAGGCAGAGTTTTCAGTGGCTTTTGCACTCACTGGATATGGTACACATTCTTTAAGGGGATCAGGAAATAACCAGCTTACACCCAGCATTTCTGCAGGGCCTGCCTGGTACATGGCTCTTCCATGAGCACCTGCTTCCCCAAAGAGCATTTCATCAGCACAGCAAAGAAAATGGATGAAAGAGGGCCCCTGTCACCACCTGGGAGAGCAAGAAGCCAGTGCAGACAGGAGAGCTGGCTTGTGGGTGGCATTGCTGAGATCAGCACTGCTGGCCTTGCTAGCTGAGGGTTCACACCTTGCTACACAAGATGAGACCAAGTCCCCACTGTTCCAGACGCAGGCAAAAGGAACAAGGCACCCGTCCAGCTGTGAAAGGCTCCAAACGCAGGGAAATGCTGGTTCTTGCAGCAATCAGCTGACGCCCTGAAGCCAGAGGTTTGCTCACTTGCACCTTGGTATGTCTAAATATAATACAAGCATTGTTCTGGGCCCTGCGTCAGCCCCGCTGAAATCCAGCCACGAGTACCTGATTTGCTCACCTTCCTCAGCTGCGAGACACGAGACATGCAGCTGCGTGAAGGAACTTTTCCTTTCCTTCCTCCCAAATGCGCCTCCCATTGCCATCACTGACTGATCACCTGGCCTCCTCTCATGAGATGTCCTAAAGAGGAGCTAATTTGCAATTTCAAGGTACTACTACTTCTACTGTCACTTTTAGAATCCTCAAAGTTTCACTACAAGATTCCCTAGAAATCATCTGAATAAACCAGCTGGAAAAGTGGACAAGCTGCACGTGTAAATCCAACTGGATTTTTGCCTTCTTCCCATTCAGTTCAAACTGTTTCTGAAAGGCCATGATGGGCTTGAAATCAAAGTCATTTTCCAAGTGCAGTTAAGATGCTGTGAGCAGAGCACCCAACATGAACTTTTGCAGTACAAAATCCATCAGCGATTTCCCAACCCAGCACTGTCCCACATTGACCCTGGTGAGATTGTTCAGTCTCACCATGCCGTGCACATTTCCTCTCTCATTCCTGATACAAACTGTTCCCTAGGTTTAATCTAAATTCCTGACCAATTCTGATTCCATCAAAACTGCATTTTCTGGTGAATTTACCACATTGCTCTCACTCGCCACCACCCACAGCTCCAAATAGCCCAATATATCATGGGTCAAGTTCTTCACATCTTTTTGGACTTGCACCATGAAATCACATGGATTTTCCAGTTGGATTGTGTTGTGTGATTTCAAATAGTTCGAGACAAGTTCCAGTCGAGGCTGTACATGTGGCCAGAGGATCAATAACCTGCTGTCCTGGGGGCCCTGCTGGTGACCAGTAATGTGCAAGTTTGCACCAACCACTCCTCCTCAAATGGGATGTTAATAGACCCTGTCTCTCTTCTCCACTCATTCCTGTGCTCAGTGCCATCGTTGTACATGCAGCCTCACGAGGAGCAGCCAGGCACCTAATTGGGACAGTTTGAAGCTAAAATTGTCCAGTTTCCATATTCTTTTTGTTTTCCTAAACCCATACAGAAAGCTTTCTGGTAATTTCTCTTGCAAAAATGCACCAGAGGGGGAGGAAACTTCATCTAAAGCTGAATATTCATTTCCCATGTTGAGAACTACCCCTGTATCTGTTCAAACCTCACTGCACTCTACAGGGGGAATGTTAGTATTTACAGGGGTTTGGGGTGGAAAGGAGGGGGAAGGCAGAAGGGGACTGGGACAAAGAAGACTGAAGAAGGGTGCACGTCCCTTCACTTGGTCCAGCCCTGAACAACTCCACCAGAGTCAGGATACTCTCTATCTGTACAACAAAAATCCCCCAAAGCTCCTGCACGGTGTCTGGTCTCCCCACGCTGCCATCTCTCCTTGCCGCCTCCCTCTTTTCCCTCTGCCTCCTGCCTTTTCAGGACAGGACCACCTTTTCATCCTCTCCCTGCTGCCTGTGCAGCACGGAGCACCCCGGGGCTTACTGGCAGCAGCCGAGGTTTCTGGGGGCTCCCCCAACGCAAACAACAACAACCTTCAAAGTGCGTGCCTCTCGCATGCAGCTGCTCTGAGGGCAGATTCAGGTTTCCCCCACCTCCTTCTCCCCATCCCTCCTTACAACACCCACCTAGCAGATAGTTAAAAACAATCTTTGAGTTTTTCAGGTGTGTTGGAGGGATTTACCTGACATATTCCCCCAGCCCACCACCCCCACCCTCCTCTTGCAGTTGAGGTCCTGGGTTTCATGGCATTGCTAGTTAATCTAACAGTAAAAAGCTCTGCAATTATTTGGCTCTAAGGCTTGGGTCCTTGCCCAGTCCTGACACACGCACACACACACAACTTCACTTCTGCAGCGAGGGAGCTGGCGATGCCTCTCCTCCTCCTCCTCCTCCTCCTCCTGCAGCCCGTCACGGAAGGGCTGGCGCTGCTGCGAGCGAGTTCCACCCCTCGCAACTTTCTCCCTCGCTGCTCCCGACCGGTACCGCCGGAGTTGTAGCCGGCAAAACTCCTTCTTGCAGGAATTTCTCGCAGCCCTCTCCTGTGATCTGCAAGCACCATGGACCCCCGGCAGCCAGCGAGGTGCTGCTGCGGGAGAGGATTTTCAGCGGAGGGAGCAGAGAGGCAGTAAACTTCAGGAGAGGTCTCTCTCCTGTTGCAACAGGTAAGGCACGCTGCTCGCTGGTGTGGGGAGCCGAAATGACTCAGGGAGCAGTCTGTACAGCATGGATGGAGGAGGGCACGGAGGATGCAGAGATTTACTCGGGAAACTGCTTTTGCATGCGAATAGCTTTTGCTGGAAGCAGCTTTCTCCTAAAAAGAGAGCTTTGGGATGCAGAGCTCTTCGTCTCTTCCCCCCTTCTGGCAGCCCTAGCATGGGGCTTATGGAAGGAGGCAGGAAAAGCTTCGTTCATGTTCGCATCTGCTCTTAGCTGGGAAACTTCAGGAGGCTGCAGCCAGTGCGAGCAGGTGGGCTCCAGGTATCAAAGGCAAAAGCGACACTGCAGAGCAAGGCAGGTGTGGAGGGACTGAGCAGAGGAGCGCTCCAGCTGTCTGAACGGGGCAGGATTTCTGCAGGGAGCGAGCTTGTGCTGGAGTAAGTGGATGAGCTGGGGCAGGAGCAGTGATGGCGTCTGGCTGCAGGCTCAGCTATTGGCCATGTACCGCCCCACTAACCGGGGTGAGGTGGAACCACTCCAAGCTCTGTCCCCACATGCCCCGTTAAGCCACTTCCACTGTCACCTCGACCAGGGCTGTGCCGTGGGGATCCCGGAGTGCAGTCACAGCGCTGGTGTTTCCCAGCCCAGCTTCCCTGTACGCTCAGATAAGACCTGCTCACCCGCCCCTGTCCCCCTCCACGATGGGCAGCAGAACCAGGGAGCTGAAGCCAGAGCCACTGTTTGTATCTCTGCACCTTTGTTCACTGTCAGGTGCCTTGTGACAAGATGAAATCCCAGAGCAACCCCAGTGCCAGTTCGGGGCGTGCAGGAATTATTTCGTATGTACATGTGCAGCACTGATAAAAGAGGTGGAAATACAGGGAGGGAGGCCTGGGCTCTTGGAGCCAACGGTGCCCTTCCCAAACTGCAGTTATCATCTAATCAGCCTCCCGGGGAACTGCAGGCGGACTCCGTGGAGCACAGCACTCCAGAGGGGCAAAGATCAGCGGTCACGCGACTGGGGTTGCTTCAGAGAAAACCCTTCAAAAAAGCTGTTGCTCCTTTGTGATTGTGGCTGCGGAGGGCTGAGAGCTTCCAGGATGTGTGGAAATTCAGGCTGTGTGGTGGTACAAGCTGGGCAGGCTCTGCTGGGCAGGCAGGGCTGTGGCCAACTGGCTCCTGCTTTGCCCAGGGTGCCCTGGATGCCAGCAGGAGGACATGGAATACTCTGTGCCCCCTATTCCGCCACTCAGAGGGTGGAAAGTACAGGCAGGGGATGTGTAGGGAACTGCCATGGCTCTCGAGGCTGTGGGCTGGAGAGACCTGGGAGGTTATCAGAGCTTTGGGACGGAGAGCAAACAGTCTGCATGGGGCTTCTGAGGAAGGCTGGGCTGTCTCGGTATTCGGGACAGCAAAGTCTCTGGACTTGGTATTGTGTACCTTTACCATCTCCTAAAAAGCAGCACACCTCACCTTATCGAGAATGGTTCAGGGACATCCGCCTGTCTGCTGAGGGATTGGGCTTCCTCCGGGTCTGGGCAGGGTTCTGAGAGGTCTCCAACCCAGCCGGGGGGTTTGGTCTCTGCGTATCCCCATCTGCCTGTTGTGCTCCAGCGTGCTCTGTAACATTCCCAAAATGAGCCCAACTGCCCTGCCTGGGGATGGGAGAGCGCAGCAGGATCTGCTCTTCTCCCGAGCTTCTCCCGTAGCTACAGCTCGCACCGTGGATGCATTTCAAATCCCAGTGTTCTCAAGCCAGTGCATCTCCCAGCCCTGCAAACCAACAAGCATCGTTCATGTACAAAGGTAGAGTTAAAAGGAAGCACAACACCTGGAATCAAACATCTGTTAGGAACTAATGCATTTTGCATCCTGCTCTCCTGCCAACTGCTCCAAGGCAAGTCCTGCAGGATCGTTCCAGCTACCTTCACGCTACAGCAGTGCCATTCCCTGCTCCGTGCACCTCGCTTTGTTTCTTGCCACGTGTGGAGCATGCAAGTGCAGCTGCACCTCCAGCAGTTAGCAGTGGGCTTCCTCCTGTATCATGGACCAACATAAGAGTGTTAAATACCCCTGAGCCCTTTTAAATTTTTCAAACTGGGTTGGCAGCATGGATGCTGCATTGTCTATTAACAAGCTTATTTGCTGAGCAAGCAATTTTTCCTCTAACCACACTTTTTCCTTGGCAATGAGGCAGGTACTGGTTTATTAGCAAAGAAACTTTCCCTAACTCTTTTAAGTAGGAGCTCCAGGGAGGGGCAGGCTGCTAGGAAGGTTTGTAGCTCAGAAATGGACAAGCAACAGGGTTGAAACAAACCAAAGGAAATAGTTTCTTTTTCTGTACAGAGGCGTAATTAACTTGTGGAACAAATCGCCACAGGATATTGGAGACACCAAAAGTTGTATTTGGCTTCAAACAAGGTTTTGATCCATTTGGGATGGATGGCTCCAGTGAAGGTTTTTAAATGCAACAGCCCAAGATCAGCAGTGTACATGCACTGATGATTAAAGTGGGAGAAGGAGCAGGTTACCCGTGCCTCCTTTCTTATGCTCCTCCACTAAGTAATCAAAACTGGCCAGTTTGGGGGAGAGAACAGAGAGGTAGCCAAGCAGGGCTATTTTGATGCTCTTGCATTGTGTGACTATTTTGAGTGGCCGGGTTGTACGTTGGATAGATGCTGTGACTCAGGCAGCCTGGGAGATGCTGGTTATGCCATGAATAGATACTCCATATGGCTCAGGTTGACAGGGACACTCTGTGCCCAGCCTGGTTGTCACAGGTGCTCCAAGCAGTGTCCCTGTTCCACTGCTGGCTCCACAGAGGTGCTGCAATGACAGGAGATTTTAGAAATGTGCTTCCGGCAGAGTCCGGAGCAGGATGGAGTGACCTGTGCTGGGAGCATCATGAGGGCTGACAAGGACACACTGTGGCAATGAGACCAGCCTGGGCAAACGCGTCTGTCCTGGGGGTTAATGTTTTAGCCGGGGAAACCCTGAGCTCCCCGGGGCACGGGCTGGCCTTTGCAGCAGCGTGTGCAGCGCTGTGGACACAGCACAGCACAGCAGGTGGGTGGCTTCGGTTAGGTCTGGGAGCTGAAGGTTTTCTACCAGCTTGCAAGGTATCCCTTTGCATTCAATGAATGTCTGCTGCAGGGAATTTTTGTGGCACAGCTTCTGGCGTCCTGGCCAGCCGTCCTTTTACGAGGGAGGATCATGCCCTGATTGTCTCATTCATTTTCTGTCCTCTGTGTCCTTACGCTGCCTCCAAACACGGGAGAGGCACGGGGAGGAGCAGCGCAAGGCAGCCAGATGGCAGCGGGGTGAGAGAGGCTGCAGGCGGAGCAGAAAGCTGCTCTCCGTGCTCACCTTCGGGCAGCAGAAGGGAAACACCAGCGGGGTGCTGGGCAGGGGAAGGAGATCGTCAGATCAGCGCAGGGACCTGTCTGCGGGTGAATGAGAACTGCCGAGTAGGAGGGAAAAGGTGAGGGAGGAGCACGGTGAGCAGGGCTGTGCCGCAGGGCAGACAGAAGCCCGTCCTGCCGAGCGCTGGGGCTCCTCACCTGCAGCCAGCAGGGCACCAGGTCCCTCACACAGCTCTTCATGCCACGATGCTCTCGGGCTTCTTCCCAAAGAATTCTAGCGATTTTAGGATAACATGTATGTTCCCCACGGGGAATCACAGAAGGGGCACTGGAGGGCTACCAGCACTCAGGGGATGAGGCCTCGTTACCAGCACCCAGGTGGAGTTAAGGTGAGCATGAGGACTCACAGGCTCAGAGCCCCTTCAAGACCAGGCTGCTCTCACCAGGCTGGGGTGAGCTGAGCCCTGCTTGGGTTTACAGCTCAGGTGGGTCAGATGGAAGTTGTGTGCCGGCCCTCAGCTCTCCCAGCTCTGCAGCACCTAAGTAAACAGCTGTTTGGCGAGCAGCAGAACTCATGAAGCTTGGTTGCCTGCGGCACTCCCTCTTGTGTGGATTCTCTGATGTCTAATAATCGGGTTGGGCTCACATTAGAGCTTTTTCTTCCAGCTGGGAGTCCTAATTTGGATTTCTCTCCTCTCTCCTGCTGCTTTTCACAAGCTTGTGCAAGGTTAACTCCTTTCAAGTCTTTACCTATCTGGTTTAATTTGGCTGAAGCTGGCCAGCAGATCTGAAAGGTAGCAGCACTGACAGTGTGGTCCCACACAGCAGCTTCCCTCAGCAGTCTGCAGGCAGGGGAATGGTTATCAGTGTAAGATAACTTGCATCCCATGCATGAGGAAAAAAAGGCTCAGTATGAGTTTTGGCAGGAGAAAGCAATCAGAGAAGAGCCCAGGAACCCTTGTGGGCTCTCACAGCTGGTTTGCAGTGACTGGGGTATGGGGTCCTTGGTGCTAAAAAACCCCATGGCAGCTGAATCACAGGGTGAGTGGTGCATAGTCCCAGCAACAGCAGAGTTGGGGCACACTTATGTGAGATCCTGGCATGCTCCACCTGGCTCTTGTGCCAATATGTTTGGGCTGCTGCACTGTGGGGCCCAACCCCCTCACACCCTGCCTGGTGAGCAGCTCCCACCAAGACCCCTTCCCACCAACACTGCCCCTTCTCCAGCCCCCAGGGCTGCTTCTGCAGAGAAAAGGCATTAGGAATAATGCATAAGAGTGTTTCTCTCTTGGCACAAGCAAGTCCAGCTCCCTGATGTCACACTTTCCCTGGGATAGAAGCCAGCAGCAAGGCAGTTGGCACTGCAAGGTTCCCTCACCCCCCAGACCCTATTGAGGGCTCTGGAGCTGTTTGATTAATTTTTGCCCTAGAATGATGTTGCAATGCCAAGACAGAGAGAGATCACTGATCCTCACAACTCAATGGAGAGTTCAAGCCTGTTCAAGTTCTCCTGTGCCTAACACATGAGCTTACAGCAATGACACCTCAGCTAGGTGACAAATCTGAGCCAGCCCTGGGTGTTGGCAGCAGTACAAAATCCAGCTCTCCCTGGTTTCCTCACAGAGCAATGGACAGAAATGCACATTGCAAGTGGAAAGGTGGCAAGAGAAAACCTTTGCCTTCATGTACCAGGTGATGCTCTTGGACAGAGGATGGCTTGGAGGCAAAGACACACAGTACCTGCTTGCTCCAGGGTAGTAGGGAGCTGCGTTAGGGCACAGCCAAAGCCCCAAGGATGGGGGAATGGGTGAGATATCCACAGGGGAAGGGGGTGAGTGGCTGGCTGGAGGAAGCCACAGTAAGATGTCATGGAGCAAGGTACCCTTAGAGGCAGTCTGGGTCTGGGCATCCAACCTGGGAAATCTGGCACAGTGATAGAGGTGGCAAAAGCATCCAGCTGTAAGGGGGAAGGAGGAGCTGGACATCAGAATAATTAAATGCTTCCCAGATACTCTTCCCGTGTGCAAGGCCATCCTGCCATCTCTTCTGCTCAACTCATCCTTGTCTTACACCACTCAAGGGACAGCATCCCACCCTGTTGCCACTGTCAGCTCTGAAGGGTGGTCCTGGCAGGACCCCTGGCACGTCCCCTGGCCATGGCAGAGCAGGCCTGGGGAAGGCAGGGCTGCCTCAGAATGGAGCATTTTTACCAAGAGAAAAATGTTATCTCTGCCAGGCCTCCCAGACTGCCCCACACAGCTCAAATGTCTCACAGGCTTCCCCCAAACTCCTTCAAGGGAGTCTCTCTTCCACCAACACCCCACAGAGGCTGCCTCTCCAAGCTCCCTGGGGTACCCAAACCTGCCTGGGTAAAAGCAGCTGGCTGGTTTAGCTGGCAGGTGATGGAAGGAACATCTCTGCAGTGCTTTAGGACTGTGCCTGTTCTGTTCAGGGGCATGTGTGTGACCCCCTGCCACGCTGAGCAGGCCAAGGGAACAGTCCCTGCTCTGCATGCCAGCATGAGACTCATTAATCCCACGGCTCTCTGTGGCTCTGCAGCTTAGAAGCCCTCGGTTCAGCCCACCCCAGCATCAGTGCAGCCCACCCCCGCAAAACACAGCCTCTTTACCCCCAGGAGCTGAGCTGAACTGTGACATGGTTATGGCTCAGGTCTGGCACTGCCACTCAGTGCCGTGACAGGATTTCATGGGGCTCTCTGAGCAAGGACAGCCCCTGCTTGTGGAAGGCACGTGTGCTGGGTTCTTCATGATCAGCCACCTCGCTCCAGGCTGTCCAGCAACCTGGAAACAATTTCCAAAACTCTGTCCAAGCCATTCAGGGATTGGAAAGTCAAGATGGGGAAGGAATGGCCCAACTGTGCCTGGATGGAATCTGCAAGTCCAGCAGAAAGCTGCACCCACACTAACACAGTCCCCAAGCAGGCTGGTGCAAGCAGTTCTGCAAACATCAGCCCTAGGAAACCATCCACAGGTGCTGGAAAACCCCGAGATACATTGAAGAAGGAAACACCGTAACTTCAGGGGCTCTTTTCATTAGTGTTCTGGCTTTGTGTAGTACCTCCAGGATGTGTTTCTTCTGCTTTGCTGCAAAACCGAGAAGAGACTGCACAACCAAATGCAGGAGCAGGCTCTCCAAGGATGGGATGGTTTTGTTAGTTCTTTTTCAAGGTCCAAGAAAAGAGTTTGAAAAATGCCCATTTCCACAGAGAATTCAAATCCCACGGGGCTGTGAGCAACCATCAGGGAACTCCCCAAATGGAAAAGCACCCAATTCCCACCAAAATCACTGTGGCAGAGGGCAGATATTAACCCAGCAACACAATCCCCCTTTGGGGTGTACAGGGGCTGTTTCTGCACAAACATCTCACATGTGGCTCAACACAGCATCCCTTTAACTCTGTGACTTGGCATCACTAAAAGCCCAGGGACTCCTTTCTAGTTGATCCTCTTTGGCAGGCAGCTGTGAGGATATTGCCCCATCTGTAGCTGAGTGTCCCATCTCCTGTTACCTTTCCCAAAACCTTGTACCCACCATCTTATAGGATTTACTCCCTTCACTTTCTATTTCACAATGACCATTGAATTCTTTGTTAAACTGATTCCTTGAACGGCCAGTCTCATCTCCCGTCTTTCCCTGAACTCCCTGTTCTTGTACCCTCTGACAAAGAAGCTGATGTGTTTGGAGGTGATTTGGCGTGGTCTCTATCCTGGGGAAGATGCTGTTTCTTGTAGTGAAGAAAAAACTGAGAGAAAATGGAGGGAGGTGAGTGAAGAAAGCAGGAGAGGAAGAAAGAGAACTTGGTATACATGCTGGCAAAAGAGTAATAGGGGAACAGTTGTCCTTATTTTCTGATGAAAATGATGATTTTTTTCTTTAATCTTCTGATCTCAAAACCTTGGGCCAAGCCCCCACCACAGCTCATGAGGGGAATGCTGCTCCGAGTGCACTCAGCGCTCGCTTTGTTTTGTGTTTTGGGTTTTTATTGCTTTTAAATGCTCCTCTTGAAGGGAATCAAAAGGTGGGGCTGGGGCCACACCTGCTTCCTGGCAGGCTGCAGCACTTTTCTGAGATATGGCCAGCAAGCACAGCAGCCCACACGGTGCAGGAGACCCCTTGGAGGGCCCCCAGAGGACCCCCTGGCCATGCCCCAGCCACTCACCCCAGCTGGCCACAAGAGCCTGTCCTGCACCAGTCCCCCTAAATCACCCATCTCCGTGGCCTCCCCACGCACACACTTTGAATCTCGGCGCTGTGTTTGTTCCCTCGTTTCAAGTCGACAGATTTGGGCATGTGTCTGACAGAGGTTCACAATTTGGATGTTAAATTTAGACGCGCGCTCAGGCTCTGATTAGAGATACAGCGACTGTTTACTCGCTTTGTGGGGAGTTTGCATCTACAGGGCTGAGGGCGAAGCCCCCCGAGGCTCTCTGATCCTTGCCTGGTGATTAGGAAAGGAGACTGAATCACCACATAATGATGCCCTGGTATTTCCCTCAGTCGGGAGCGTGCCCTGCCTTCCACGCTCCATCCCAGCAATGGGCTTCCCCCGGCACTTCTGCCTCCCCACGTGCAACCAGCTCCAGAAGGCCATGGAAGGGAGGAGTGGAGCACTCTGAGGAGCAGAAATGAATGATCCCTTGGAATGGCATCCCAGAGGCAGGTGAGGGTGTTCAGGTGTTAGATGCTCGCAGCTGATGTGGCAGCCCTGAAGTGGGTATGGCCCTTGCCACAGGTCCCATGGAGCACACACCCATTGCTGCCAGCACAAGCACGTGGGGTAGCACAGCTCAGAAAAGCAGGAAGAATGGTCCTCTTAATGTGCATGAAAAATCCATTTGATTTCACCCAGTTTCAGCATGGAGATCCTGGAATTCCATGGCAAGGACCCCTGAGCTTGGCAGTGCTGCCCCTCCTTGGTAGCCATCTACATTTGGGAATAAGATCCCATAAATTGATTTTTTTGCTGGTTTTGTGCTATGCACAGCTTTCAACCCACAGAACAGAAGTCACAGAAACACACCTCGTTTCTGCTGGTTCATTATTGTCACCTTCCAGGGTCAGTCCCAGCAGGATTTTCCCTGGAGCTGAGACAAGGGATCAGTTACCCAGATTCCCCTTCTGTTCAGAGCACTGTCCCCTGTTTTTCTGTTAAGTTTCACCACAGCCTTTAAAAATGTCCCATTCCTACTTCTGGATAGTTTTGCATTGTGACTGTGGCATAAATGATTCCAGAAGCATGAGGCAGAGCAGGGACAGCCCAGTCATCTCCTGGAAGATCTATTACACTTCAAATTGCACTAAAACCATGCTGGAGAAAGAGAAGCAAGACCTTCAGAGCATGGTTGCTTCCCAGTGCAGTCTACTGAAGGAGAAACTCCAGGCTGCAGGTTGTAGGTGATTATTTCCAGGCCCAGGATGGGAAGTTGCTATCAGGGGACGCAACAGAGACCCTCTATGATACTGTTCAAGCTTTGAGCATGCTCCTGACACAAAGAGAATCTCTTAGACTTGAAAAGTTGATGGTGATGCCTCCTAGACAATTCTCCCTGAGTTTTGATGGTGTTTTTCAGAGTTTCAGATCATTTCCAGAGGAAATGAGGCTTCTGCCTCATGCCCCAGATGCATAGTCACTCTCCATCCCTCATAGTAACAGCTAAAGCCATTGATTGCTTTCAGTCCAGCTTGTAATTGAGAGCAAAGCTCTAAGAAATATTGAGGTCACAACAGGTTTTGCAAAATAATTATCTGGACAGAGATGTAAAACCCTGCTAATGCAGAGGAAAAAAAACAGCAATGTAAGTGGAGCCCTTCTTAGATGTCAGGAAATACACAGGGAAGAGTGAGGTTAAGTACATTCCAGGAGAGATTCAGACGAAAGCTTGCATCTTGTTAGCTGCCAGAAAACCCACTCCTTGCTCAAGGTTATCCTGCCATATTGAATTGCTGGTGCCCAGGAAGGCATGTGCTCTGGCTCCTGCTTTTCTTGTGGTTGTGGAGTTCATAACGTCTCTGCTTTGTGGCTTCTCTGATGTCTTATGAGAGATGAGTTCACATTGCCGTTTCAGTACAATTCAATTAAAAAGTCAATTAGCCCAGATACAAAGCGATCAGGCTTCATTAAGTCTGCTGTTGGTGGAGCAGCTCTGGTTTTGTTGCTGCGCCGTGGATGGTGCGGATTCCCCCGCTGCCGGTGCTGGCAGCCACGCGCGCGCAGCCTGCGAGCGTCTCCTCCCCGAGTTCAGCAGTTGAGAATGTTGGAAGGGAGTAGCTCTAGGCAAGTCCCTACACGCTGCACGGCTCTGAAGCGCTGTTAAGTAACGAGCAACAAGCAGAGCTTTTAAGAACATGGTTTTCAACTTCTCAGAACGAGCCACATGCCTTTCTGGGTCACCCATCCCTGCCCTCCAAGATTTCCTTTAATTTGCAGCGCGTTTGGGACTACATTGTGTTTCCTTGAAGTGAAATGATGGCGTGAAAAAAGAGAGTCTGAATTTTGTCGAAACTGAATTGTGTTGATTTCTCTCCAGCTTCTGGTAGTTTGACTTCAGCTTTAGACCGCTTGTTTCAAAAAAGGAAAGACCACAGTGAGATTTCTGGATGGTTGGCATGTATTTAGCAAGGAGAAAAGCAAATACGAAAACTTACAGCTTTGTATTTACCAGTAATTAGATATCTCAGTGAGAGAATATGACACATACTGGTAGTCGGGCTCTTAACAATTTGTTCCTAACATTCAACTTGAGTTACAAATTGAACTAGTTCTGGCTCTTGAAGAGTTGAGTCTTGAAAAAGTGTCTGGAAAAACAAGTCTTCCCTGTTTAAATTAGGAATGTGCCAAATGACTGGCAGGTACTTGATATATAATTTAAATTTAAAACAGGAAGAAACAGTTCTAGATAAAGATCTCTTAGGATATCTAGGGGAAATATATGCACCTATATTTAGCTTATCCCTGGTTTCAACCCCTAACTGCACACACAGCAGCACGCACTTAGCTTTTGAAAAGAACAGGCCTTGATCCTTTAACAAGCTCTGCAAAGCTCCCTAATAAAGTTACATCCCTGTTAATCACATGTGTGCTCCCCAGTTCCTTCTTCGATACACCTTGTGCACAAAGATAAACCATGGAGCCGCAGATGGCTCGGGAGTTGTTCGGGAAGGCAGCTGATGGCGGGTGGTCATGGATGGCAGATCCTCCGCTGGAATCCTGACCCTGGGGCTTTGCTGTGAGAAGGCAGGAGCCAGAGAGATGACTCAGGGGCTGAGGGTGACATGGGCAGAGTGTCTTGCTGGAAACCTGCTCCTTCAGTGAACACAGAGGAGGCAACAGGGTCTAGCCAGTGAATTAGAAGAATTTTGAGGTAACTGAGACACGGTTTGACTAGAAACTGAGCGAAAGCTGTTGGAAAGGCCACACCGTGGAGGTGCACATTCAGGAGGAATTTATACAACATGGCATCACTGCTGGGGAAGGACAACACATCCTGTAGCACAGGGAGAGAAAAGGGGACGACAAGCCACGGAGAGGCACATAAATCAGTTTGTATATTGACTCTCGAAAATACTTTGCAAAAACTTGTGTGGAGAGAGAAGTTAAGATGGAGAAGAGAGGCTGGAGAAACAGAACAAGAGGGAGTTTGGATTGGGGGTGGAGGGTTTAGATACGCTGTTTGACTTGGGAGAAGGCAGAATGGAGGGAGGGCAAGATTTTTTACAGAATAGCAAGCCAGCCTGATCAGAGCATCTTGCATGACTTTGCACATTTTGTCCTCTATAAAGGCAGAAACTGAAGCAGAGAAAGTGAAGAAATCTGAGCCAGCATAGGGGTGTGGGAGGACACTGAGACAGAAGGAAGAAGAGCTGAGCTAACAACTGCATCAATAAAAGTCAGGGTGGACAGAGCAGGGAGGTGAGGCTGAGCCCATGCAGACTTTCTTCTGTAACACACTGACTTTAATGAAAATTACCAGTGTTCTTCCTTTGACACCTGCAGGGCTCAAGGAGACACCGCACCATGGAAGTCTCCATCAGGAGGCATTTCCTGAGTGTTGCTGTTTTCCTGATGCATTGTGTGGTCCACAAGGCGAGCTGTGAGAAGGGCAACACTTCTCCTCTGCACTTCACCCACTTCTTCTACAATGCCACCATCTATGAGAATTCAGCCCCCAAGACCTACGTGGAGAGCTACGTCAAAATGGGTATCTACAAGAAAGACCCTGAGTGGGACATCAGGTACAGAATAGCCTCTGGGGACAGCACTGGTCTGTTTAAAACAGAGGAACACGTGATCGGGGATTTCTGCTTCTTGAGAATAAGAACCAGGAGCAGCAACACAGCACTTTTAAACCGTGAGGTCAAAGACAGTTACATGTTAATAATCAAGGCCACAGAGAGCACCTTTGCCTATGAAGCCTGGGCCAAAGTCTTGATCCATATTCTGGACAGAAATGACTTGAAACCTCTCTTTTCACCCCCCTCCTACAAAGTGTCCATCAGAGAAGACACTCCTCTGAAAACAGTGGTTAGCATGCTCAGTGCCACTGACGCTGACGCTGGCCAGAACGCTGAATTCTACTATGCCCTCAACACCAAGTCCAACCTATTCACCGTGCACCCCACCACGGGGGCAGTTATGGTCACAGGCAGGCTGAACAGCACCCATCGAGGCAGGCATAACCTGCAGGTTTTGGCTGTGGACAGAATGAGAAAGATCACGGAGGGGAATGGCTTTGGGAACTTGGCCAGTCTCACAATCCAAGTGGAGCCATCTGCCAGGAAACCCCCCTCTATCTCCTCAGTGAAGGTGACACCACCTGACTCAGACGAAGACTTTATCTATGCAACTCTCTCTGTAGAAAGTGGTGACTCAGAAGCAGGGATTGATTCGGTTGAGTTGGTGGATGGAGATCCGGGAAGACATTTCAAAGCCATCAAATCCTACTGTGGGAGCACTGAGTTCATGATTGTGTCAAACAAAGAGATAAACTGGTTACTTTACCCGTTTGGTTTCAACCTCAGCTTGCAAGCCAAGGACAAGAGCAAGCCACCACTGTTCTCTCCTGTCAGAGCTGTCCACATACCTCCCTCCAAGTATGTTTCTGCCAGGTTTGAGAAAGAAGTGTACCGGGTCCAGCTCAGTGAATTTTCCCCAGCTGGAAGCCAAGTTGTTATGGTGAAGATCACACCAGTTTTCCCAAATCTTAAATATATTTTGAAACCTACTTCTGACAGTGCAAGCTTTAAGATCAATCCTCGCACTGGACTGATAACTACAGTCAGAGCAATGGACTTCCATGAGCAGTCTACTTTTGAGCTTGAAGTTACAACCAGTAACAGTCACACATCCACAACTGTCATCGTCGACATCACTGACTGCAACAATCATGCTCCAAGTTTTACTCAGTCTTCGTACCATGGGGCCTTTGATGAAAATGTTCCTCCTGGTACCAGTGTCTTAACAGTAAGGGCTACAGATGAAGATAAAGGAGACAATGGCTTTGTCACCTACAGCATAGCCAACCAGAAATCAGTTCCCTTTGTCATTGACCCCTATTCTGGTGTCATTTCCACCTCCAAGTCAATGGACTATGAGTTGATGCGGAGATGGTACCACCTGCGAGTGTGGGCATCAGACTGGGGCTCACCCTTCCGCCACGAGACGGAGGTGTACGTCTCCCTCACGCTGAGCAATGTCAATGACAATGCTCCTGTGTTTGAGAAGGCAGGCTGCAGTGGCACCATCCCACGGGACTTTCCAGTTGGGAGCCCTGTGGCCACGGTCTCTGCAATCGACAGTGATGAGCTGCAGCATATCAGATACGAAATCAAGTCTGGCAACGAGTTACAGCATTTTGAACTGAATCCCATCTCTGGAGTAATATCCCTTAGAATATCTCTGCGAGATCTTCCTTCTGAACAGCCACTTTTCTACTCTTTGAAAATAACTGCAACAGATGGAGAGAACTACGCTTTGCCAACATCTGTAAACATCACTGTGGTCAGCCAAGGTCTCCCTGTCAAAATGCAGTGTGAGGAAACAGGAGTCTTGAAGCAACTGACAGAAACCATCATACACTCCATCGAGTCCCAGTCTCAGGGCCACGGGCAGGATGATGAAACATCTCTGAACTTGCATCTTATAAACCATAATGCTCCTAAGTTCGATGACAGCTTTCCACGATCTATTGATATCATAGAGACTGTTCCGATCAACTCAACTATTGCTGACCTTTCAGCTATTGATCCTGACACTGGCTTCAATGGAAAATTGGTCTATGTGATCTCAGATGGGAATGATGACAGCTGCTTTACCATTGACCTGGAATTGGGTCTCCTTCAAGTCCTTTCTCCTTTAGATCATGAACAAACCAGCTTCTACATTCTTAACATTACTGTGTATGACCTTGGCACACCACAAAAATCATCTTGGAAACTATTGGCTGTGAATGTGTTGGATAGCAATGATAATACTCCTAAATTCCCTCAAGGTGCCTATTGGGTGGCAATACCAGAACATGTAGCAGCAGGGACAACAATAGCTCAACTGAAAGCAGAAGATGCTGATACAGACGACAATGGGAGAGTTAAATACTCTCTCCTAACCCCCACAGACAAGTTTGCCATTAACAGTGTCACTGGAGAAGTGATGGTTACAGGTGCTCTGGATAGAGAACTGTGGCCTTGCTATGTGCTGAAAATAGAAGCTAGGGACCAGCCTAAAACAGGCTTCCAGCTGTTCTCTGTTACAGACCTCATTGTGACTCTGGAGGATGTAAATGACAACACCCCACAATGCCTCCCAGCCCTCAACAGTGTGAAGGTCCCCGAAGACCTGCCCGTGGGGACAATTCTCCTGTTTCTGGAGGCTTTTGACCCTGACGCTGGCTCTGGGGGGGAGGTGAGGTACAGCCTCATTAACAATGAGGAGATGATGTTCCATGTGGATAAGCTGACCGGGGCACTCCGTTTGGAGAAGGAGCTGGACTATGAGAAGAGGGACTCTTACAATCTAACGGTGCAGGTCAGTGACGGTGGGAAGCCCTTCTCTCGCTCTTCCCTCTGCCACCTGGAAGTGAACGTCATTGATGTCAACGAGAACTTGCACCCACCACGCTTTGCCTCCTTTGTCTTCAAAGGCTGGGTGCAGGAGAACAGCCCTAAGGGCACCTCGGTGATGATGGTCACGGCAAAGGACATCGACAGGGGCAAAGATGGAGAGGTTCAGTATTTCCTCCGAGAAGGCACTGGCCTGTCCATCTTCCACATCGAAAAGGACACAGGTAAGGACATCTTAATTTAACAGTGTGCCTTGAAGGCTTAAACCACGTGCTGTGTTAGGCCTGACTGTTTAGACTGTTGCGTGCATTCAAGCCTTTATTGCTGGTGCAGCGTTACACGAAGTCTACGCATGTATCCGGGTAGGAACAAGCTGGGGTTTTTCTCCTTAAAATAATGGCAAATCAATGTCTGTCCTCCCCCAAAATACTGAGGTCTTCTCTTCCACTTGTGTAACAAAAATGACCCTCAGCACAAGCAAGCCCTCAGCCTCCACACAGTCTCACAGGCAGACACGGTGGGTGCCAGAATTTGTGTCTGCAGCAAAGAGCAGGAAGCAGACTTGAGACATGGACTGCTCTGACATCGAGGACTGAGCAGTCTGGGTTCCTTAAATCCCTCACCAACACTCTCTGTCCTTCCAGGCACCATACGGACCATAGGATCACTCGACCGAGAGGGGACATCTCACTACTGGCTGACAGTGCTGGCCCTGGACCTGGGAACAGTTCCTCTGTCTTCTGTGACTGAAATTTATATTGAAGTCACCGATACCAATGACAACCCACCTCAGATGTCCAGACCTGTCTTCTATGCCTCTGTGATGGAGAATTCGCCACCAAATACATCTGTCCTTCAGCTTGATGCCTTTGATCCGGACTCTAGCTCAGAGGGAAGGCTGACTTTTCACATCCTAACTGGAAATCCTCAAGGACTCTTCACCATTAACCTCATTACAGGTAAGACTGACCCAGCTCAGCAGCTGTTTTTGAGGCTTCCAAGTGCCCAAGAGGATGTTACATATTCAGTGTAAACAGCCCACACAGGTGCCTTTGTCACACCTTCCTCCTGCAGCAAAAATCCCAGCTCCGTGGGGAGTCTGAGGATTGAAACCCTCAACCCAAGGGCTGCAATTTGCATCCAGATAGCTCCCAGAATGACACAAATGTGCTACTTTCAAAGCCCTAAACAGAACCAAGCAGTTGTTTTTAATCTTCCTCCTTATAAACAACTGCTCTGTTGCACAGCCTGAGCCAGGCAACACCCTTCTGGAGGTGACTGTTCCTGAGACAGACACAGGCAGGATTAACAAAAATGAATTCCACTGCTCTTAAAGGCTCCACCCATTCTCCAGCACTATTAATGTAGTAAGTGTAGTAAGCCTCCTCTGCTATCTTCCTAGACTGTATCTTTCATCTGAGGATTATTTACCAGATCTTCCAGAGCCATCAAAAACCCGCTGATGTTTTGTGTAAACAGCTTCCTCAAACTATCCCAGCAGAGCTGACATTGGGCCAGTCTGGCAAGGAAGGTTGTGCCGAGCCCTTCATGCCACCAGCTTCTGGGAGAAGGAGGAAGGGAGGGCACAGAGCCTGAGTATGGGAGAGGATTAATTGCATGACTTTGATCTCCTGCAGATGATAAAAGCAGTTCAGCTACTGCAGCGGGATAGAAGCTTGCTCTCTGATGAGGATCTGGGTATACTGAAAAAGGCTAGAGCTGCTCTCAGCTACGTGTTACCAGTGGTGTAATGGCTCTCTGGCAGTGCTCTGCAGCTGGCTAGGAGGGGAATGGAAGAAATGAATTACTATTATTATTATTATGAAACACTAAAATCCTTTTGTCACAAGAACCTCACAGGGTGTACTTACATGACACTGTATAAATGCACCTGGCGATGCCATCTAACTGTGACCACTGCTGGCCCACAGCTGTAGCTGTCTGCGCTGCCAGAAGCTTTTTAGCCTGGTCAGGACATTGCTTTCCCACATAATCCAACCAGCTATGCACAGCTCAGCCCTGGGACATCTTTCACAGTGCAGGGTTCTGCAGAAATGTTCCTTCAGAAGCCTCGTTGCATAAAACCACTGCCTTTTCAATGGGATGTGGAGCAGGATGGCTATCAGGACACCGGGCTGGCTGCCCTCATCAGCTGAGCAGAAACATGCGGGGAATTCAGCCTTTGTGCTGCAGGCAAAGCTTTCACCCCAGTGTGAGTGCAGTCTCTCTCCAAGGCTGTCATGTTCCATAGCAAAGTGAGTGACTCTGGCAAAATCCAAATGTTTGCTAATGAGACACCTCACCTCTAAGCCAACCCATTAATCGCCATCTTTAGACAAAAAAAGCTCTCTCAGGCATCAGTTATCTCCTCTCCTTCTCTCCCTGTACTCAGGTGGTTTGCATGAGAAGAGTGATAAGTTTGTCAGTTCTGAAAGAAACCCATGGGCTGATCTTATCTCTTGGACAGTTGCTGGAGGTTTCTTCTTTAAACCCTGAACTTGGAGGTTGTTTAAGGTCCTGCTTCCAAACCTGATGAGGATTCAATTATCCATTGTTTTACTTGCACGTCACCCAAAAGAACCTATAATTACCTGTGAACAGTGGAATAAACGGAGCAGTTATTCCCTCATGTTTACAGTATCAAAAGAGAAGTCATCTGCTGTTATTGCCAGGAGCAATATCACAGCTTGTCTAACGTTCAGGGCTTTAGGCAGCTTGTTGGAAACCCAGTGGTATTTTCATTCTGCAGGCTAGTTGCTCCATTAAGTAGAATAAAACAGTAATCTTTGGTGTCAGCTTGGTAGTGCAGCACTGGAGGATGAACTCCTGGTCTTTCAGAGCATGGTCATCCCCATTAGTGCAGGATTGTGTTCAAAAAATGAGGGGTATCCCAGTGCAGGGTAGAGGACTGTGATTGAGACATCTCCTTTTCTCCTATCCAACGTGGTCATTGTCATCAAAGGACAAATAAATCACACTGGCACTGAAATAAGCCAGAGCACGAGAGGGCCAGAGGTCAGTCTGGGTCTCTCCTAGGTAGGACATCACTGGTGGTGTGGCCTCTTGGCAAAGGGAGAGCAGGAGGAGGAGGAGGAAGCTTGTTCTGTCATCCTGTGTCCTGACAGGAATGAAGGTCCTGATGTTGTGCTACAGCAGGGCTACCTACAGCCAGAATAACCCTGCAGAGCAGCCCTGGGTGATCATCTAGGGCACAATGGCACACTACTGCAAGGAACCTGATTCTGCTCCTGGTTCTGTGTTTGATCCAGTACCTTGACACAGGGGTGGATTGGCCAGTGGAGACATAACCAGCAAGGTCCCTTGACTTCTCCCGAGGCCTTGCAGCGAACCAGGAACTGTCCTGGGCACCTCTGGCATCCCCACACACCACAGAAAGGCTCCAAGATCTTCCAGCTCTCAGTTCCCTAAAGAGGGTGGAGAAAAAGGGGGAAAATATATGAAAGGCTAATGAGAAGGGGGAGCAAAACTGAGCACCGAGATGAAAGCTCTGTGCCATGGGCGATGGAATCTCTCCAGCCCAGCCTGGCAGCTGGTGTGGAGCAGTGTTTGTGGGAGACAGGGATAGATAGGTACATGGAGAGATGGGCAGATAGCAGGGTTTGGGGTATTCTTCTGCTAGAAACGTTTTCAGCTTGTTTTGTGCAGGGTTTGATGTGAAGGGGGTTCGAGTCCAGACAGGACCAGGAGGAACTGGGAGGCTGTGGCAGGAAGAGTCAGGATGAAGCTGTTCATCCCCCTGGAAGGCTCTTTGGAGAATCCTTTTACTTTGGATTATTTGTCTCCAGCTCTTACCTAGTGCTTGTTCTTCTGGTGTTTCTCGTGCTGTGTTAGTGTCTGTGGGCTTCCCCAGGATGCCTGGGGTTCCCTGCATTTCTCTGTGAGAAAGGACATCCTGCTCTTTAGGTCTGAGGGGAGGGGTGGCTGCATGGCTGCTCCCCAAGTCAGCATAACACACAGCTGAGCATGGAGCAGTGCACAGCAGGGTCAGAACAGGAGGTGGGGTGGTAGGAGGAGAAGGAAAAAGAGGTTAAATGGAAGCAGGAGTGAGACAAGATAAAGAGAATTTCAAGAGAACAACCTCTTCCCTTCTCAGGCTCTTGTGAAAGCCTCAGTGCCTGCAAACCTGATTCTGGCTATTTTAACTATCTTAGATTTTCCCCCCTGCAGCAAGGGCAGGGGGCCAGCAACCTCCACCCCAGCCCTGTTCTTGCCAGCAGAAGTTATTATTATTTTTTGTTCCCTGACAACAATGCCCTGGTAATTTTGGTGCTCCTGTTCCAACATGACCAGCCTTCCTCTCTGCCCTTTCCAGGGAGCAGGCAGGAGAAAGGCAGACGATGCTTTCCCACTGCTGTGTGTGGACAGGCTGCGGGAGCACAGTCTGTGCCTGCCTGTGTGCAGGAACAGGAGGGACTGTTCCTGGACCTCCAGCTGGATGCAGAGCTTGGCTAATTGGACGGGTGTAATTAGGACCTTTGACAGTTTTGTTCAGTCTCTGTAGGATCCAGCAGAAACCTTCAGGGCCTCATGCAAGAACACAGGTAAAGGACACCCACTCAACTCCATCACAAGTCCCATGGGACAGGCTGGATGGGGTTTTCCAGCAGGGCAGGGTGCTGATAACTCACACACATGCACAAGCACACACAAAACACTCATTAAAACTAAACATGCACTTCCCAGGCCTTGTAGGGGACAGCATAGAGAACCAAGGAGCTGTGTCCCCAGGCCACAAAAGCTGATGGCAGTTCCCCTTTAATAACAGCTTCCACTTCCATTTCAGCCCTCTGGCCTCACAGAGTGTATAACCAAGTGGCAACAAATGAAAATGTGCATTAATTCCAGCGGGCTCCTCTCAGGAGCCGTGAGCAGTGTCCCTGTGCCCAGCTCCGGCTGCTCCGTGGCCATGTGAACGCTGCTGTCAGTTTGTGCATCTCGGCATCGCCCAGCGCCGCGCCTCCAAACGGGAATTAGGGTCATTAACCCTCATTAATTAACCACAAGGGCTTTCAGATCCCAGGGCAGAGCGGTA
This sequence comes from Rhipidura dahli, assembly GCA_013399225.1. Lineage (NCBI taxonomy): Eukaryota > Metazoa > Chordata > Aves > Passeriformes > Rhipiduridae > Rhipidura > Rhipidura dahli. The sequence goes on from VXAC01000959.1 coordinate 79,606, forward strand.
ACTGGCTCCAGAGGGGGGAACCGGGAGCCGCGGTTGGGCGCGCAGTAAGGGACAGAGTTTGCCTGGGGTCAGGAGCAGAAGCCAACCTTTTGCCTTGTGGCTCAGCAGATGTGAAGATAAACCAAAAAGTTCCATCTGGTGAGAGTTCCAGCTGGGATACAGTACAGGTTCTATGATAGAGAACAGAGTCAGCTCTTCTGCCCAGGAGATCTGAGCATCTTCAGTGATACAGACATTCAAGAGTGTCATTAAATTCCAGTTCATCTGCCTTCACTGTAGTCCTCCTTTTCCAGCACTAGAAAGCTGAGCTGTGGTTCTGGTTTTTTTTCATTTTTCTCATTAAGTCATGAAAGAATCTCAGGGTGTGGCCAGGCAAATCCAGATAGTCACTTCAGAGTGGTTAAGTTCCCTTCCATCAGCTGGCATGCAGTAATCCAGTGCAAGCAAGGTGTAAGTCTGCTGCAAGTGGATTTTCCAATCTGATAAAGCAGAGACATCCCCAGTGTGCACATGGGTGTCAGTCAGCTCTCTTGTCAATATCTCTGTGTCCTGTGAGCTTGTCAGGCCAAAATTATGGAGCATTCCCTGAGGTAGCTGGAGTTCTGGGCTCAATAGCCAACCTACTGGGACAGGAGCAGCCGAAATCTCAGTGAGCTGCTGCTGCAATTCCTTCTCCAGGCCCCCATTAGGAGAGCATTTCCATGAGTTTTTCTGTTAAGGACCCCTACAGCCTCTCACTAACCTGGGAAAGTTTTAAGAGCTCCAGTGGGCTCTCTGCTGAGTCTTCTTCACCTGCTGAGATGTCAAAAGGATGATTAGGAGAGATTAAAACCACTATGACAGACAAGCAAACAGGATTTTTCAAGCCATCTTGTCATAACACATAAAGGAGTGTTGATTTATGATTTTAAAGGCATCAAATAAATGTTTAGCGCCGTGGCTGGTGCCAAATGTGAATAATCCCAGAGAACAAGTGGAGACGGTGAACAACAGTCATGCTCCAAGCAGCTGCTCCCTGCTCCCTCCTTCAGCTGCTTTCCTGCAGCCATTTGAAATTTCCTCCTGCCTGTCGTGCTCAGACAGACACACACCAAAAGCATGGTACAGATACTATTAATGATTAATGAGAAGACAATGCTGTTAATTAAAGCTTTCTGGCCTTGGACCATAAATGAGGGTTGAGATGGGTTCGTGCAGCTGGGATTTACAAGTCTCTCAGAACACACTAGTGCCCATGCTCACACCACTGCACATGCACATGGCATCATTTCCCAGGGCAGCATGAGCCTGGGGCACTGCTTGCTGCACTCAGGAAAAGTTATCCTGCCTTTCGTTGGTGTGAAGAAGCAGAACTTCACAGGGAAGAGAGAGACCTTGATAACTGGGAGTGGACAAAAACACAGGTGTCAGGCTTGATGACTTTCAGGAGGTCAAACATTACATATACAATTTCCATCACTGGTAAAGCAGTTGTGAAAATGATCTGGAGCTGCTTTTCCCCAAAAGTGAAGAGTCGAGGCATTCTGCAAGGACTGTTGTGAAACCAGACATGGAAACAGAAGCCTCAACTCCATCCTTTCCACACCTGAATCTACTCAGCTTAGTCATGGACAGGCCAAAAAGAGGCAATTATGATGATTTTGTTTCAACTCTAGTTTATTACAGCCACAATTCCTCCCTCCTGCATCCAACCTATTCCCTGTGGTTAAACTGCTGTGTATTTTTCAGAAATCCCTCAAATCTTGCAGTTGTTGGAGGACTCATCCTGTCTCTCAGCAAGGCTTAAATAATACACCATCATTATTATTGACTGTGTACCTTATTTTTAGTCTGAATGCATTTGTTCTAGCAGTCAAATAGAGGGTATTTCCCAAGACAGAAGACAAACTTTTGTCAAAACACTGTAAATTACAAAGAGCAAGGTTCAGCACAGGGAAAACAGGAGCCGAGACTTGTTGAGAGGCCAGACTTGTGCCAGCACATGCAGAATGTTTCTTACAGGCATAAAGAAAAGTTTTGTTTTCATGGTCCTGCAGCTTTTCTCACCTAATGCCTTGCCAACCCTCAACTGGTGCAGGCATCTGGTAGGTGTTCCCCCTCCTCCATGGTCTCTGTGATCAGAGAGCAAGAGCAACACCTCCACAGAGGGATTCACGCTGGGAGGGGATGGGTTACCCTCTGGGGGTATCTGTCTTTCTCCTCTGATCACAAAGGGAACCTGAAATGGGACAGGTGGGCAGGCTCATCTTGGGCATTCAGGGATCTGATCAGCCCTGGCTTTTCTTGCATGCTGAGTCTTGGAGCTCAAAGGGTTTCTTTCTTGGCAGGTCTGATTTCCACGACTTCACGGCAGCTGGATCGAGAATACAAGGCTGAACATATCCTAGAGGTGGGTAATGATGATTGTAATTAGCTTTATTTACCTACAAGTGTATTAAGTCCTCAAAGAGCTTTCCTTGCAAGTTGGAGCACAGAGAAAGAATCTCATCCCATCAGCTCCCAACTGCTGGGAAACTTAATTAAATGGTGTGTGTTAACCCAAGAGACAGCTGCAGCAGTACTGCGGGGTTTATTATTTTCTTTCTGAAGACTGGAGCAAAAGTTCTGCTCTGGAAGCTGTGGGAATGCAGAAGAGGACTGGAACTGTCCTCTAGCAGGATGGTTTATACATTGTGGGGGAAAGAGCAAGCCAGAGAAATCCACCCTCATTTATCTCACTGTATCAGACATTGCTGTGTAGCTTTGGTCACCGGCACCCATCCTCAGCTGCTCCCAGCTATGAGTATTCCCATCAGAGGGATCTGGAGGTTTTTGAGTCCATCAGGCTGATGGGGGATAACACATTTCTCCATGCAGTGCAGCATGCTGTGAGCGTGCACAGGCAGGGCAGGGTGAAGATGGCTGGTACCTCGCCAAACCATTGCAATGCCAACGTTTTCAGCAGCAGCATCCCCAGTGACCAGCCTGACCCACTGCCCAGAGCAGCTGGGAGCAGGAGCCCTGCAAACTCATCTCCCTGTGCATGGAGAGGCCCTGCACAGTGCCTGCTAGAGCCACCAGGCTTTGCCCCGCAGAGAAGAGCAGTGCCTTTGAAAATGTTGAGATAAAATGCAGACCCACATGAAAACCCCTGGCCGAGTTGTTGCCCACCAGGATGGAGGCTGGCTGGTCTGAGGGTCACCTCCTCCCTTTGCTTGCTGACAGGTGGCTGTCTCTGACAATGGAGAGCCAGCCCTCAAGTCCACCAGCAGAGTCGTGATCCAAGTCCTGGATGCCAACGACAGCCCTCCCAGCTTCCCCCACAAGCTCTTCATGGTGCAGCTCCCCGAGAGAGAGGCCTCGGAGACACCACTGCCCGTGTACAGGCTGATCGCTTCCGACCGTGACCAGGGCCAGAACAGCCAGATCACCTACACCATCGAGGAGGAGGAGGAGGGGATATTCACCATCAACCCCACGACTGGCACAGTCTTCTCCAGGAAGGCTTTTCCTGCCTCCGAATACAACATACTCACGGTGAGAGGAGGGGGAAACACAAGGAGCTGATGGGAAGAAGTGGGTGGGGAGGGAAAGAGAGGAAAGGGTTCAGAAACAGAAAAGATGAAAGGTCAGAGATGGAGAAAGTGTAGCAGTGGGAGGGGAGCTTGAATTTGGGTTACAGGGAGAGAAACTGGGAGGGACTGATGCGAATCCAGAAGGTAGGAAACTATTGAAAATGGACAATAAATTCAAAATTAACTGTCCAACCCAACTTTCAGAAAGGAATACAGTGATCCATGGTCCCCAAACCTGAACAGTCTTGAACATCATGCCTCTGTTTGGCATTCTGATAAGGCCATGGAGCTTGGATGTAGGCTCAAAACCCTCTCAGAGTCTGTGGGTCCTTGCAATCAGATTTGTGATCCAGGTCTCTGCTATGGATAGAGCTTGGCAGATTTACTTGATGGTAAAGAGGAATTTGGGTTGCATGGCTCTGCCTTGGAAGCAGCCAGAACACGGACTGCTGTGTCAAGATGTGCTCCGTGGGATTTTGGGCACGCTGGGAGCTTAAACTCCTGGTGGGTGGGAGAAGGATCTTTCCATGGAGTTCCCCTGAGCTAACTCAACCTTGTCCCTGACTGCACGTGCCTTTCTCGGCAGGTCAAGGCCACAGATGGCGGCAGCCCCCCGCTCTCCTCCCACGTGAGGCTTCACATCAGCTGGGTCGCCCGGCCCAGCCCTTCCTCAGAACCCCTGGCTTTTGATGAGCCCCACTTCAACTTTGCTGTGATGGAAACAGATCCCGTGAACCACATGGTGGGAGTGATCAGCATCGAGATGGGCCCCAGCCAAGTGTGGTTTAATATCACAGGTGAGACACAGGAATCAGAGTGGGGCAGCGGTGTCTGGGAGCGTTTGCTCCGGCTCCCTCCGCTCTCAGCACTCACATGCCTGAGCTAATGAAGTTGTTTGCTCTAGGTGTAGGTGAGCTACAGGGAAAGCTTTCTCATGGGCACCAGAAGGTTTAAACAGCCCTTAGACAAAGCTGCCCATCCAGGGCCTCCGGTGCCAAGTGCAATTACCTAACACGCTTTTTTAATGGCATTCTGGAACTTGCCCGTGTTTGAGGTGCTCTCCGATGTCGCACGAGAGGCAGGGCATGGCAGTGCCAGCTCCTCCGGGAATCAGGTGACACTGTTGGTTTTGTTAAAGGATCCAGGTGTGTGGCTGGGTGTTACAGACACCCCCTGTATCTCCCTCCGTGTTGAGTCTTGAGCAGGGAACTGACAAGGAAGCATTCCTCAAAGACCTGGTCTGCCCTAACTTGTGGGGCTCTCCCTTCCACCTCACCACATCTCAGGGATGATTTAGACATGGAATGTGGAACTCTAGGGCCTCCTCTAAGACACACGATTCAGAGGGGACGTGGGCTGTCACCCCAGGGGACTCTCCAAGCAGCGTGTGCAGAACTGGTCCTACCAACGAGGGCCAATTGTGCTCACGTAATTTGATGTTTTGAAGTGGTGCCCCAATCTATCTTGCACAGCCTTTCCCTGGTACTGCCTGCAGGGCCTGCCCTTGTCAAACAAAGCCTTTATTGGGCAAGTGAGTAGTTTTTTCCCTTACTGTGTTGGGGCAAGGATAATGGTGTGTAAATGCAATTAAGCAACAAGAGATAGAGTGCTGCAAGGAGCAAGACAATATCAGTGAAAGGTTTATCCAGCACCAGTAGTGTCTGCTTGGGTCTGTAGAATTAATGGTGATTTCCTCTGAATGTTACCCCGTCATTTCCCTGCTGAGTGCTGGAGCATAGCTTGACCTCATCTTTCCCAGTAGCCAGTGCACCAAGTGATGCTCAAGGCTCTCTTGGTTTCTATCCTGGTGGAAAGGACAGGATTTTGTTTTCCCTGCAAGAGAAGGAAAGTTCATAGTAGCTGGCAACCGAGAGGGCGATGCAGAGATTCAGGAGCCTTCAGCACCTCTTTCAAAGTTTCACCTTTCCCAGACCACAAACACTCTGTCCCTGGGGTTGGTGGAGTATGCAGAAGCTCTGACAAAGCAACATCAGTCTTCCCTCTTTTCTCAGGGAAAGACATCCAGGCATCTCTCACTCTCTGTCTCTGCTTCTTTGTGTCTCCTTCCCAGCAGGAGAGCAGGGTCCAGATGGCTGGTGAGCACTGCATTCCTCCAGCAAGGGAAGATACATAATTTTACAACCAGCGAATGTTTTACCAGCTGGTAATAGAATAAAGCAGAATACAGAGCATCCAGTAGCCAAGAAGAAAGATGTTGAGACCTTGGATAAATCACAGAAAACTGTTTCAGCCTCTCCATATCTCAGAGCTGCTTTGCAGGGTTTAATGTGCAAGAGGGGCCCAACAGGCCCCAGCAAGTGAGGCATGAGAAAGGAGCTGCCATGCCAGGGCTGAGCAGCAGTAGGGTGAGGGACAGCCTTCTGCTGCTGAGCTGCTCAGGCCTGCTGTTCCTGGCACTTCTCAGCCATCTGGGTTGGAGGCAACAGGCTCTGCTCACCCTGGAAGCACCGTCTGCCTCCCCAACTGTTGGAGTGCTGGGAATTCAGGTGGCTCACAGGCTCCCAGCCATGGTGATGAGGACCAGTGCTGATATGCCCACAGTGTGACCCTGAATCAGAAGCCAGTAAGAGCCCTGTTCTACCCAGCAGGTCCCTGATCCATGCTAAGCCAGTGATGCTCCATGGCTGGAAACCTTGTGCAAATAAATCAATGCTCAAATGTGCCTGTTGCCAATCTAGCCAGGACATCACATGCATAAGTGCATCCTTTCCCCTTCTCTCCACCTCCTCATTTTCTCTAAATCTGCTCACCTTCCTTCTCACACTCCTTTGTCATCATCTGTGACCATCTCTTTGTCCAGCTTTGCCTTGTCCTCCCTATCTCCTGTGTGCATCTATCTATTACATGTTGTTTTGAGTTTCCAGATTTGGGAGAAACCTTACCTATGGCACTGTCCCCAGTCTAGCTGACAGTAACTGCCCTCCTGTTTTCTTTCCCATCTCTCCCCTGTCCCAGGTGGTGATGATGACATGGATTTTGACATTGAAAAGAGTACAGGCAGCATGGTCATTGCAAGGCCCTTGGATGCAAGGAAGAAGTCAAGCTATAACCTGACAGTAGAAGTCACTGATGGGTCCAGTACGATCAAAACCCAGGTAATGTTTTTTTTCTTTAGTGGAGACCCCATTGAGAGGGAGCACGTGCCAAAGGGAACCTTTCTTCTGAGTCTGCTGAGCTCTGGATCAGGTGCCAGGCACAGGAATCTCCTTACACCGTAATCTTACAGTACACAGTGACCCAAGTCTTACCTTGTGCCAAGCTAAGATTGTTTTTATGTTGTTGGAAACACAACTGGTCGAGGAAAGCCTGGGTCTCTCCTGTTGATCCCAGCCAGGATGCAAGGGCACATCTACACCACCAGCCAAGCTGGGCTGGCAGTTCACACACTCACACCTCAGCTTGGTCTCAGCTGCTCAGGCTGAATTCTAGCACATCTGGAACCATGTCTTAAGGGAAGTGTGTGCACAGTTAGGTCAGGCTTGGGTGTGTATTCCCATGTCAAGGGGTGTTCCTGGGATATATTAGCCCAGGTACAGCCAGCACAAATGCATCTGCAAGAGGTGAGGTCAGGCCCAAGGAGTGAGTGGGGCAACTGCAGAGATGCTATGTGCTCTGAGTTGTCACATATAAAGTAAGTGCTGGTGAAAGGGGGCACTTTACTCTCAGGCTTGTCTCTGAGCCCCTGATAAAATGATGAGATTTGCCCATCTTTGCCTACCCTGAGGAGGGCTGTTCAGGGCTTGATTTTTCACCAGTCATTCTCTTCACACTTAAGAAGCAACCAAAAATCCAGCCCTTGCTGCACAGGAAGACCTAGAACGTGAGTCACCTGTCAGTGATGCTTATCATGGGAAATTCACTGTGGGGGGTGATGAGTGAGGAGCTCCACCATTCCTGTGAAACGTGATGCTGAGATGCTAACTGGATGGCCACTTGTCTCAACTATCTTCAAGTATTGTTCCAAATAAACAAACAAAGCCCCACCTTGCCTGGTGTGCATTCCCTGCCACCTCGAATCTCATCCCTACGTTTGTTTTGGCACTCAAGGCCGCTAGCAGATGTCAAGAAACCTGCTTGTGCAAAACCCCCGTGGCATGCTCAGGTTTGCTAAAGGAAGCAAATTATTACACTTGGTTGGGACTTCCTAAGATGCAGGAAGCACATCATTAGGAGGGTCAGGACAGCCAGGGTAGGAGCCCACACAGAAGACAGTAGTGACTTCCCAGGGAGGATTCAGGATTCCTGGGGGGATGCTGTTAAATGCAGGGAGGAAGACTTGGCTAAAAAGTGTAGAACAGAAATTTTTGAAAATACCAGAAATATTTTTAAAATATCAGAACAGAAATATCTTGAGATAGGCCAGCCCTCCCTTCTTCTGCCAAACACCCTCCTTCTGTCAGCTTTCTGGTGAGTAAATAATGGGGGTTGCTGTGCAGGCAGCAGCCAGCAAAGCTGGCACCACGGCTGAGCTGCTGCTGCTTTCCACGGCAGGCTGTGACTGTTTCCCCATGTGCCAAGTGCAGGCACGTTCACTCTGAATGCTGTGCCAGACTGGACAGATTTTAAAAAAGGAGAGGAAGCAACCTGAAAAACACTAAGGGGAAGGCACAGCATGAGTTCCTTGGGATGAAGGACAAAAGGGCTCCCAGTCATCATGGATGGGAAAGCTCCAAGAGTTGGAAAACTGTGGTGGTTACAGCACTCAGAGTATGTCAATGCCTAAGAAGAGTTGATAGCTGAGATTTTACATGGCTGCATGTCCAGTTGCTGCCCTCACTGTGCTGTTTTCCCCACAGGCATTTATCCATGTGATTGACATCAACCAGCACCGTCCCCAGTTTCTTGAGAGCCATTACGAGGTGAGGATTCCTGAAGATACCCCTTCAGGGAGAGAAATCCTTCGAGTCAGTGCAACAGACAAGGACAAAGGAAAGGGGCTCATCTACACCATCCATGGCAGTGTGGACCCCAAAAGCACAAGACTTTTCCAGCTGGATCCAGGCAGTGGAGCCCTCACAACAGCAGAAGGCTTCAGTTCCCAGCCCATGCCTCAGCACACCCTCACAGTGATGGTGAGTCCTAACCAAGCCCTGCTGAGTCCACCAGCTTGGCTGGGATATGTGGGTCACTGGAGAAATTAAAAGTGCTTGTAGTCTTTGAGGGAGGATTTGTCTGCAACAATAGGGAAGAGAAAAGCAGGGTGTTAACCTTTACTATATGGCCAAATGTAGTTAACACCCTGCATTCCTCTAACCACCTTCTTTGGAGGGCCACTGGATTCTTACAAAAGAAAACATGGTGCATAATAGTTAATGTTTCATTTCAAACTCAAGGCTGAGCTTTGGTGCTGAAACTTCCAGGCTCACTCCCAGACAAGGGGTTGGTGCCACTGCAAAACACCCACCTTTGTAAGAGTGCTGATGAGTTACTTGGAAGATGGTGCAGGCAAGACTGGCTTGTCCCTGAGTGTGACTGTTCCTGCTCTCTCTCTGCCACTCAGGTACGAGACCAAGAGGTCCCCATCAAGCGGAACTTTGTCCGAGTCATCATCCACGTGGACAGCTGCAACCTTCACCCTCCGCAGTTCAGCAGCATCCATTACGAAGCAGAAGTGCTGGACTCAGCAGTGGTGGGCACAGAGGTTATACAAGTCAGAGCCCTTGATCAGGACCAGGGAGCCAACGCTGATATCCACTACTCCCTTCAGGCAGGTGAGAGCCACGCAACACGACAATCTAGGTTATGATCATACCTGCATTACCTTGCTCTGACTGGTGGCCTCTTGACCAGCTTTTCTCTCTAGCTGTTGCAAAGAACAGCAAATGGTAGCACAGTACTAAAATGTGATTTTCTTCCTACCCAGGAAAAAATCTAGAGTGAGTAGGTAGTTTCCCTATTATGGAATATTAGCGTCTTTTCTTAAGAAGGCAGCTTAATGTTGAGTCACTGTTCTCAGAAAAACTGTGACTGGACGAGTTACAACAATATAAAATCTGAGTTGGACAAAATTCCTTTTTGTCCATGGGAACTATTCAGTTGTTAGGCAAAAGTACTCCAATTCCCACAGCAGTCATCATCATTCCACTATTTCTACCAAGAAACACATCCTCAAGGAATGGTGAGAACCCTTTCAGCATTGACTGGTGGTGGTTTTGAGTCATTCGTGCTCAGTGGGCAAATGTTTTATCATTCACTGTAAAGGTTAAAACTTAAGTATTTATGTCTGTGCCACACGGCCTATTTAGCCTGTAAATTCTTTGCAGCAGACAAGCTATTCTTTGCTCCATCTTTCTCACTGCAATTTAGATCAAGGACTGAGGAATTTAAATGCTCCTGAAGTATTGGTAATTACAAGCATGACAGGGCTTGAAGGAACTAGTGCTGTCTGTGCTACCATGTTCTGCACACGAGGCAAAAGCTTCAAGCACATGCTCTGCCACCACTAAATATGCTTAAATTAGAAGGGTGTTTATCTCCAATTTACATTTTGATTGATTCAAATGTTAGCTCACAGATCTCAATGGGTTCATTGTTCTTATAATTAAAATTATTTAGAAATGAATTAATTTCTCCCAGTAAAAGAAACAGATCTTAATCAGGTCTGAAATCAGGAGAATCTATGAAAAGAGAGGTTCAGAAAACCAAGACCAATAAGGTGTCTGCATTCTTTACTCTGTAATTTCTGTTCTTGCAGGTAATGGGGAAGGCTTCTTCAGCATCGACCCCTATTCTGGAATTATTACACTTGTCCAGAAACTGGACCCATCCAGGCAGGAGCGATTTACTCTTATTGTAAAGGCAGAAGATCGGGGCTTTCCTCAGCTTAAAGATTCTGCTACAGTACATGTCCACATTAGACCCTCAGATCGAACCCCTCCAAAATTTCCAGAGGCTGAATACATCACAGAGATCAGTGAATCCACTCCTATTGGCTCTCCTCTGATCCAGGTTTCAGCCACAAGCTTGTCACCAGTCAGCTATGAAATAAAAGATGGAAATGGAGATGGAGTGTTCTCCATGAACTATCAGTCAGGCCTGATTTCCACTCAGAAGAGCTTAGATTTTGAGCAGGTGTCTTTTTACCAGTTGAAAGTCCGTGGCACCAACATGGCTGGAGCATTTATGGATGCAGTGGTGCTTATCTATGTCATAGATGAGAATGACAATGTGCCTGTCTTTGTTAAGCCTTCCTTCGTTGGCTGGATCATGGAGAATGCCCCATCGCAAAGCATGGTTCTGGATGAAAGCAATGCTCCTCTTGTGACCTATGCAACAGATGCTGATCAAGACTCCAATGCTCTGCTGGTCTATGAGATTTTGGAACCAGAGGCGCTGAAATATTTCACAGTGGATCCCAGCACAGGGACGCTGACCAGTCGTGCTGATATAGACTATGAGCTCACCCCAGTTTTCCACTTCAGTGTACATGTGCATGACAGTGGAAATCCCAGCTTGTTTGCATCCAAGCCTGCCAAGGTCACAATCCACGTTAAAGATGTCAATGATTCACCTCCAGTCTTTCTCAAAGACACTTATAACATTTCTGTCTTGCTCCCTGCCCACCCAGGGATGGAGCTTTTGTCAGTGCAGGCAAAAGATGCAGATTCAGAGGTGACCTACAGCATCGTGGAAGGGAACCTTGATAATGCTTTCCATATCCATCCACTCACCGGTCTCATCTCCATTCTTAACACTACTGGCCTGAGAAGCTACCGAGAGCTCACAGTCAGAGCTGGTGATGGCTTGTATAAGAGTACTGCTCTGGTTAAGCTAAATTTAACTTGGGCACAAGGCACCGGCTTGAAATTTGATCAAGATGTATATACAGCAACTGTGATGGAGAACTCTACGGACGAGAAGACTCTAACCATTCTTGGGGTCAAAGGGTATCAGCTAAATGAACCCCTTTCCTATTCGCTTTTGAATGAAAAGGAAAGGTTCAAAATGATCCAAGCCTCGGGAGTTCTTCAGACCAAGGGTGTGAAATTTGACCGTGAAATGCAAGACATGCACGAGGTAGCTGTGGAAGTGAAGGACAACAGGAAGCCACCAAGAGTGTCCCAAGCCACAGTCAGGGTTTATGTAGAGGATGTCAATGACAACCCCCCACAGTTTGAGAATGTGCCATACTACACCTCGGTGCAGGACGGCACGGAGCCAGGGGATGTCCTTTTTCAGGTGTCAGCAACAGACAAAGACATAGGGGATAATGGAGCTGTTACCTACTCATTTGCAGAGGACTACAAATACTTTTGGATTGACCCTAACCTAGGAGACATTTCCCTTAAGAGGCCTCTTGATTATCAAGCTTTAAATAAATACAGCCTCCGGGTTGTTGCTACAGACAAAGGAGAGCCTCCCCTGCACGCTGAAGAGGAGGTTGTGGTCAGTGTGAGGAACAGATCCAACCCTCTGTTCCAAAGTTTGTACTACCGAGTGAAGGTGCCAGAAAACATCCCCCCATACACATCTATCCTCCACATCCAGGCCCGCAGCCCTGAAGGCTTGCGCCTCATCTACAACATTGTGGAAGAAGATTCCCTGAAACTCTTCAACACCGACTTCAAAACGGGTGTCCTTACTGTCACAGGGCAGCTGGACTATGAGCTAGAGACAAAGCACACTTTCACTGTTAGAGCCACAGACACAGCACTTGGATCCTTCTCAGAAGCCAGAGTAGAGGTGGAGGTAGAGGACATTAATGACAACCCCCCGATATTTTCTCAGATCATTTACACAGCATCTGTCTCGGAGAGTTTGCCACCACAGACCCCTGTCATCCAACTCTTTGCCTCTGATAAGGATTCAGGCAGAAACAAAGTAGTCTCCTATCAGATCATGGATGATGGTTTAGATGCTGCCAAGTTCTTTAATATTGATGCCAGCACAGGGCAAATAACAACAGCTCAGGCACTTGATTATGAAACAAATCAACAGTTCCGCTTGAAAGTCAGAGCTGCAGATCACGGGGTGCCTCCGCTGAGCAGCGATGCCCTGGTAATCGTAGATGTGACAGACATCAATGACAATCCCCCTGAGTTCAGCCAGCTTCAGTATGAAGCCAAGGTCAGTGAAATGGCTACGTGTGGGCACATCGTGATCAAAGTCCAGGCCCTGGACCCTGACAGTGGAGACACTACCCGGCTGGAATACGTGATCCTCTCGGGTAATGACAACAGGCATTTTGCCATCAACAGCTCTTCTGGGATAATATCCATGTTCAACCGCTGCAAAAAGGACTTGGAGCCATCTTACAGTCTCAGAGTTTCTGCTTCAGATGGAGTTTTCAAGAGCACTGTGCCTGTGTATATCAACACCACAAATGCCAACAAATACAGTCCCTCTTTTCAGCAGAATGTGTATGAGGCAGAGCTGGCAGAAAATGCCGAGATAGGAACCAAAGTGATTGAGCTGCTGGCTATTGACCCAGATGGTGGCCCATACGGCACCATAGACTACACTATCATAAATAAACTCGCCCACGAGAAGTTCTCCATAGACAATAAAGGCTGTATTGCCACACTGCAAAAACTGGACAGGGAAAATTCCACAGAGAGAGTCATTGCCATTAAAGTCATGGCCAAGGATGGGGGTGGGAAGGTGGCCTTCTGCACTGTGAAAATAATCCTTACGGATGAGAATGACAACCCACCTCTGTTCAAAGCCTCTGAATACACACTGTCCATCCAGTCCAACGTCAGCAGAGGCTCCCCTGTCATCCAGGTACTGGCTTATGATGCCGATGAAGGTGCGAATGCGGATGTCATTTACTCTGTTGACTCTGTGGAAGATGTGGCAGAAGACCTTGTGGAGATTAATGCTGCCACTGGGGTTGTTAAGGTCAAAGAGAGCCTTATTGGTTTAGAAAACAGAGCCTTTAACTTCAAGGTGAAAGCTGAAGATGGCAGACCTCCTCACTGGAACTCCCTTGTTCCAGTGAATCTCCAGATTGTCCCCAGGGAGGTGACATTGCCAAGGTTTTCTGAGCCCCTTTATACATTCTCTGCATCTGAGGATCTTCCAGAGGGGTCAGAAATAGGGTCAGTCAAAGCTTTTGCAGAGGATCCCATTATATACAGCCTGGTGAAGGGAACCACTACAGAAAGTAACAAGGATGAGGTGTTCACACTGGACCAACAAACAGGGGCTTTGAAAATCAAAAAACCCATGGATCATGAGACCACCAAGTGGTACCAGGTAGATGTCATGGCTCACTGCTCACATCAGGAGACTGAGCTGGTGTCTCTGGTCTCTGTGAATATCCAAGTGCAGGATGTCAATGACAACAGACCTGTGTTTGAGGCAGATCCCTACAGAGCGTTTGTCATGGAGAACATGCCTTCAGGAACCACGGTCATTCAAGTGACAGCTATTGACCAGGACATGGGAAGTGACGGGCAGGTGACCTACAGTCTGGAAGCAGAATCTGGCAACCTCCGTGGACTCTTCACCATCGACAGTGAGAGCGGGTGGATCACCACTCTGAAAGAGCTGGACTGTGAAGACCAGGAGATCTATCGCTTTTACGTGGTGGCCACTGACCATGGCAAGAAGGTCCAGCTCTCTTCCCAAACCCTGGTGGAGGTCACTGTCTCTGATGAAAACGACAATGCCCCGCAGTTCACCTCAGATTTCTACAAGGGGTCGGTCATTGAGAATGCAGAGCCGGGGCAGGTCGTGGTCACCCTGAGCACCATCGACGCCGACATCTCCGAGCAGAACCGCCGGGTCACCTGCTACATCACTGGTAAGTTTTTCCTGACCTTGAATCTCCAGTGGGCAAGAAGAGAGTATCATCTCCAAGTGAGGATTTGATACCTTGTCTTAGAGGTTATTAGTGCAGAAATGGTGTTATGCTGACAGTCCTGTCAGAAGCAGGAGATGAAGGCTGAGCTCTGTCATGAGCTGGACTCTTCAGTTAATGTATCTGGGGAATACAGAACCTTTTAGTAACTAACTGCAGTGGGTGGAATGATCATTAAAATAGCTGTCTCACCACCAAATCGTCCTATTTCTTTGGGAATAAATAAGTAAATAAGATACATATAAGTAATTACACTGTACTGTAGAAATATTTATTTACACTTTATCAACAGAGGAATAATTGAGACAGTGTAATATCTGTTGGAAGAACAGAAGAGGTGGCACAGCAGGAAGGAGGATTTTTCTCACATACAGATACTGTATGTGATCTGTATTTAAGTTCCTTGACTCAGTTTTTTCTCCTGCCAGCGGTGCAGTCAGTTTACACATCACACATATACCTGTAGCCTGTCTGTGTTTTTTAATAACTATAGATATACCTTTTTGGTATTAAATGTGTTTCCTACAAAACCACTTGGAGTCTGGCTTAATAACAAGGCTGCAGTTAGTCACTCTGCACTGGGGGATGTTTAAGACTGTCATGTCAATCTTAGTAAAGGTTTTGGCTAACAAGAAATACTAAAAATTACACTTGCATCCCTGAAACATCACATGTGCCAACTAAAACTAACCACTGCTGTAAAATAACAAAAAAGTCACACTGGAATGTTTGTTGTGCAAGTAGAAGCTTGATTTTATGGTATTTTTTGACCCTAAAGGGTCTTTCTAAGACCTGGAGCAGATACTTCAAATTACAATGTTTGTTCAGGCTCAAACAAGGACCCTTCAGGGTCAAAACATTAGGCCAGATCATGCTGCAGCCTGTTATTTATTATTGTAACCATCCAAAACAGGGGAGGAATGCTGGTACTTTCATTTGGTTTATGGCATGCTTAGGTATTTTCAAGCCTTTGGGAGGAAAGATTCAATCCATTATGTATTCACATTTCTGCCATCTTAAAGGTAGCAGTAACTTGCAAGTACTTTAAACCTGAGAGGATGCATGCTCGTGTTAGGGGTGAACACCTTGTGCTCTCTGTGCTCTGCAGGTGGAAGCACAGGTCAGACACTACAAATAAACATTAAATGCAACAAAAGAGAGGATTAGGCAAACACAGAGCCCAGCTGCCCCCTGTCCACATTGATTTCAAACACACAGAAACTAAATTTGGGCATGGGCTGGTGCTTCCCAGCATCAGAAGAAGAGCTGGTAGACGTGTCACTGTGCCTCCAGCTCCACGACCTCATCAGTGCAGCACAAATGAAAGCAGAAGGGGAGTGAATTTAATTTATCCCACTGTGCAAGACCCTTCAGAGTCCAACACAAACAGATTCCATAGCCAGCTCTCTTCACTGACCCCCACTGCCTGCTGTGCTTCCTCCTGGGCCAGGAGAGGACACCAGCTCCTTCCCAGGAGAGAGGGATTCTCCTGGAGTGGCAGCATCCAGCCCATTTGAAATCCAGTGTGTGTAACAACAGTAGGAGCAGCATTAATCTGGTGGGCCAGAGAGCCTGCCTAGTCTGGATTTACCTGTCTCTCATAATTTGGTTCTTACAGAAACAAAGTAGCCCAAGAAAACAAAGCCATACATTAAATACCTCTATAGGTTAAGAGGAAGTACAACTATACATGGTACCATAACAATAAGATCCAAACAATCTCTGCAGGGTATTTACAACTCTCAGATCCCTTTAGGAACATGCACCAAGAAAGACTGACAGGCTTTGGGAAGGTGAGACACTGTGGTTTTGAGGCAATGAATATGCACATCTGCAGAACTTTACTGGTTTTTCTGCAATCAGTTGTTTCCTTCTCCCACTGTAACGTGCAGACAGGGAATAGCTAAAACGTGCAGGGTATTTCCCAGCTGTGCAGTGAGGTTGGCCAAAAGCTCCTCACCTGCTGCATGCACCACCAGTGCCCTCTCTGCATCACCAGTGTGAGTCTCATGGAATCATTTAGGTTGGGAAAGACCTCTAAGAGCATCAAAGTCCTTCAGGTCTCCTAAGGAACCATCAGTGGACATACCTGTATTCCCTTTCCATGTCACTTCTGATTTTCAGCACTTAGTAAATGCCTTTTTTTTACTTGCTTCCCGCCCCCTTCTAGAAGGAGACGTACTGGGACAGTTCACAGTTGATCAAATTGAGGGTGAATGGACAATTTCTTCCAAGAAGCCTCTGGACAGAGAAGATACGGAGAAATATCTCCTCAAGGTTATGGCCTCTGATGGGAAATTTCAGGCTACCACCGAAGTGGAAATTTTTGTATTGGATATCAATGACAACAGCCCTGAGTGTGGCCAGGTGAGATGTCTGCTCTGGGACATCACGGGCATAAAGGGAGATGCTGGGAGGGAAAGAAGACAATAGCAAAGAAGAAAGAACAGGCAGAGCATGTTAAAGGGTTTGGCTTGTCATAATTCTTCTCACACGATCCTGTTGCTTTGATTATGCTTAACAATTTTAATTAAGCTGCATGTCAAGCAAGAATATTAAGTCTAGCCTCTAAGCATGTTTGCCAGCAGCAAGTGAGAGCCTAAGCATTATGAAGAGTAATTTTTGGCGATAAACAATGCCAGGAAGCCTCCTGGGAAGGAGCATGTAAATGACTGAGTTTTATATCCTGCTAAGCTGGGAGATTCCCATCAGGAGGTTTGTTGCTGTCGAGAGCTGATCGCTGGTGTGGACGTCACCCATGGTGAGAACGAACAGAGGTGGTTGCTTCCCAAAGGAGATTCAAAGGCTTGTGTGAAATGAGCTCACTGGTCCCAGTCCACACCCCAGCAGCCAAGAATGGGAGGCACATCGTGTTCCCCTACAAACCACAGGGTTTATCCTTTGCTGTGAAGCTTCTGTTGGTCTGTTCCCCCCCCCATAAGGGATGGAGGTATTTTGGAGATGGCTCAGATGCCAACGATTTCTTCTGTCCTGTGCAGATACTCTACACCGGGAGAGTCTCTGAAGACGCTGGGCCGGGTGTTTTCATTTTGAAAATATCAGCGACCGACCCCGACGTGGGCAGCAATGCCCAGATAACCTACAGCCTGCACGGCCCTGGCGCGGAGGAGTTCCAGCTGGGCCCACACACAGGTGAGAGCAGGGCAGCAGGATGCTTTTATCCTGCCCCTCGCCAACCCCTGAGAAATGCAAGCTCCCAGCATGGCTCAACACTTACCTCCTCTTGAGCAAACACAAGGAGCTGTTCATTCCAGCTGTCCCAAACTAGGAGGGGATGGCCACAGCATCCAGGAGAGTGAGCTTCGCATCTCCCTGCTTTGTCTCTTTACAAATGTTAAAATGAAGGGCAGACACTATTGCTAAGGTCTCAAGGAGGAGAGAGCAGCAAGTACTTGGCTTCAGCCAAAGACACAGGTTCTAAATTCCGAAACACCTCCTGTTGGGTCTTGGGCACTGTATTTACCCAAACAGACTTGGTGATCATTCTAGAGATCACTTGGAGTTCGTTACACTGCAGAAAGCTCAGTGCAGTGTGGTTTAGAAGTACAATTTATTTATGAACAGTTTTATCCCATGATGGCATCCTTTGGATGAAGTTCAGCTGAACTTGCAGGACTCCCCGTGCGAAGCCTTGCCAGGGCCCTGGCTGGCAGGGATCCGAGGATAGCCCTGAGCAATGTGGCGTGGACACAGCACCACTATTAGCTCGATTATTGTCTCCCACGGTTCATCCAGGAAGGCAGCTGAACCTCTCTGAGGTCTTGTAGGCTGTGGCTGTGATTGCTGGAGACACAAGCACCTCCTGTTCTTTTCCCACAGGGGAGCTGACCACATCTGCACCCCTTGACCGTGAGCAGAAGCCCACGTACCACCTCGTAGCCAAAGCCACTGATGGTGGGGGCCGTTCCTGCCAGGCTGATGTGACGCTGATCATCGAGGACACCAATGACAACGCACCGAGGTTCTTCCCCAGTCACTGCGCCGTGGCCATCTTTGATAACACCACAGCAAAGACACCCATCGCCGTGGTTGCTGCCAGGGACCTTGATGAAGGTGAGTCAGAATGGGATTTATGTGTTAGTAGAGTTCATCTTTCATTCTGAATAGAAGTCTTTCAAACCTAGGGAAGTGCTACAGCAATGGGCTTAGATGATTGAATCTTGGCAAAGATGTGCCTGGATCTCATTGCTGACATGTTCTTGACTACTGGGCTGGCATCAGCATTTTTGTGACCCTGTTGGGAGTGCAATATCTGCAGAAACATGCAGACCTTCTTTGAGAGCGTGCTCAGTAACTCTTAACTGTGATGCACAGCACAAACTGTGACACAGGGATCCAAACTGGACAGAAACTGTATCAAAGGTGGGGAATGAGAATGAGTAGAACAAGGAAAAAAAGGAGTTTTAGTTATGAGTGGGGTAGGTAATCTAGATGGAGAGGTCCTCCTGAAGAGACAAAGATTCTCAGAAATAAAGGTAAGATTCCTAAGAAAGGAACTTTCAATCAGCCTCTCCAGCAGAGACTGAGTTTAGGATGACAGAGAATCAAGATCACAGTTACCTTCTTTGGAAGCAGATATGAAGGGAAATTACATTTGAAGACAAGATAGTTAAAAAGGGGAAACGCCAGCAAATGCAGGCAGGTGACACTGGTGGATAATGGTGAGGGTGGCCAGATGTCTGAACCTGCAGTTGGACAGGGGCACACTCGATGCTCAGCCTCCATTGTCCCTGGGACTGAAGGTCATTAAGTTCCTATAGTCCTAACAGGTTATAGATAAATAAACCCAGCAGCATCCCTGCCCGTGAATTACTGCAGCCTGTCCCTTACCCTCACAGGTCTCAACGCTGAGGTGGTCTATTCTCTGTCTGACTCTGCCAATGGACACTTCTCAATTGAAGAAACCACAGGGGTGATCCGCCTGGAAAAGCCTCTGAAGGATTCCCAGCATTCAGCATTTGAGCTGACAGTCTGTGCCACTGACCGGGGCACCCCGGAGCCCCTTTCTTCTCTGGGCACTGTCACTGTGTCTGTTGTGGATCTCAATGAATACCTGCCTGTTTTCCTGGCCCCTGAATACGTGGCCATGGTGAAAGAAGACGTGGCCGTGGGTACCGAGGTCCTCAACTTGTCAGCCCTGACGAGGGACAATGCAGAAAACACAGAGATCAAGTATGAAATTGTGAATGGCAACGACCACGGGAAGTTCCAGCTCAACTCAAACACAGGTAAAATGATCTTGTGCCCGAGCAGGTCCAGGTTGATCCAACATCAAAGGCTGTCTGTGTGTGCATCTTCTCTGGTTCTTCTCCATTTGGCTCTCACTTCTGCTCCCCTCTGTCTTTACCCAGCACAAGGGTAAGGAATACAGTCTTCCTTTCTACTTCAAATTTTGCCATCCAGGTCACTTAAGGAGTGATGAAAATCTTACAGAAATTAATGGAAAGATTACTTCTATGTGTCTGAGACCTGAGACAGGTCCATGTGAATGAGAGATACATGGAGAACAGAATGAGGAAATTTTCCCACTTCAAAATGCAGGAGAAAGTGGTTTCATTTAAAAAGTCTTTCCATCAAGGTCCCACAAGGAACCTCCAGCCCAGGATAACAGGCAGCTTTATTGAGTAGTACTTCAATGAGCACAGATAATAGCACCCTAACCATGGGCAGGTGTTGAGCCAGGATTACCAGACAAATAAAGCCCTGTTCTGTTTGCACAGCAGTGTGATAAGAGCTGTTATCAGAAGGCCAGTGTTAACTCCCTGAAATGAGCCCTTGGCTGCGTCAGCAATGGCCTTCTGCCCTCAGCTGTAACATCCTCATCAATGGAGCCTCAGCCTCTCTGGTCACAAGGCTCTTGCTAATTATTCCACATCAAGGTGGTCAAAGTTAGGTCAACTACACCGTTTCAGCTGGCAGTTTGGCAGTTGCCTTGGCATATCTGAAGTAGTCCAAGAAATCTCATGTGCCATTCATTCAAAGTGTTTTCTGTCCTTTCCTCCCCATCTGACAATGCAGGTGCCTTATACATAAACGGGAGCCTGGACTTTGAAGCGAGTCACGAGTATTACCTGTCCATCGAGGGCACCAGGAAGGGCTCAGCCTCTCTCAGCGATGTGACCATGGTGGTGATCAACATAACTGACATTAATGACCATGCACCGGAGTTCATCCAAGACCCTTACGTCACTGACATCCGGGAGGATGCTGCTGTTGGAGAAATCATCCTCACGGTATGGTTAGGCCAGCTCTCTTTACCTAGTCTTCATTTGTGCTGTGCATTAGTCACTCCTCTTGTGCACTTTACTTTTCCTTGGACACAGCGACATCAGTGGGCTTGCGACACTCAACATCTAAAATTAAAGCATGACTTTAAAAAAGGATGATTGGCAGAACTCCTGAAAATCTACAGACATGGAGAACACTTTGCCTTATAAGACACCCTTAAGGGAAAATTAAGAGTGGGCTCAGGAGCTTTGAGAATGTCCCAAGAAAACTGAAATGCTTGAAAAAGGACAATGCCCTTGTGACCTGGGGAAGGCAGAGGATTCTCTCTGAGAACAGCAGAACAGCAGAGCCCAAGGGCGTGTGGAGTTCCCTGTCCAGCCTATCACTGGGGTGGTAAAATCAGAAAAGGGACAAGGAGAAAGCTGAGAAAACTGCGTTGTCTTGAAATAACTATTGGATGACACTTATTTGAATCACCTTCCTTTCCCCCCTCCTCATTTGAGGCAAGCTCAAACCAATACCCATAAATGACAAAGTGGTCCCATTTCTCCATGACATGTCCTTTTTTGCCCAAGGGTCCTAGCAGGGTTTTCTTTTTCTCCAATCAGGTGTCAGCTGATGACTTGGATGGGTCAATGAACAATCAGATCACATATTCCATCGTGGAAGGGAACCCGCTGGGACACTTTGCCATCCAGCCCAAAAATGGGCAGATCAGCATTGCCAAGCATCTGGACAGGGAGGAGGTGAGTTCAGGACAATGAGAATGGGAGGGCTGAAACAGATGTGTCCCAAAAGACTGGGGGAGAACAGTATACTTAATTACCTCCTGTTTTCTGAATTATTTGCTCATAATACTGTCGGTAAAAGACAAGGCATTGATTTGTTTTTTACACTCAAAAATACTGCAGTAGGAAGGCTGGGATTTAGGAAAGGCAGTATAGAATCATAGAATGGTTTGCGTTGGAAGGGACTTTAAGGATCATCTAGTTCCAGCAGCCCCTTCCATGAGCAGGGACACCCTTCCACTGCTCTGAGTTTTGGTCTGCTCCACTGGTACTTCAAGCTGGCTGAGTGAGAGTCAGCTCCAAACTGGAAACCAGCATAGCTGGGTTCTGCTTCTCTGCATTACAGCATTAGAGAAAACTGGCGTGGAAAGGAGAAAGGTCACCTGGACAATCTCTCATTCATAAAACACCAGCAGCTTGTCTCAGCCTGCCAGAGTTAGAAGCCTTTAGACAAAATTCTGAGGCACGTGGTGGAATTCTTGGGACGTCCTGCACAGGGACAGGAGCTGATCCTGATGGGTCCCTTCCAGCTCAGCTTATTCTGTAATTCTTTAGTTCCTAAACCGCTATTGACAGGTGTTTGTCCAGCTTAGTTTCACGTGTCATTGCCAAGTTGTTTCTCTTCTCTGCAACTGTTGTGAGGCTGATTTAGTTCAGCAATGAGCTTTGAGTGAGGTTTATGGATGGAGAGCCTTAGCCAGGGGCAGAGCTGTTGAGGCCACAGTGCATGGCCTTGGACATTTCAACAAGCTGCAGCAGAATAAAACTTCAGTGTGAAAAAGCCACCATTCTGCCATTGCTCCAAGTAATCCTGCACTACAAATCCTCCAGATCCCCAGTTATTCCCTGATGGTTCGAGCCACGGACAACGGCCACCCTGCTCAGTTCAGTGATGTCCCTGTGCATGTCCACGTGTCCGATGTCAATGACAACCCTCCTCGCTTCTTCCAGCTCAACTACAGTGTGGTGGTGCAGGTAAGCCAGGAGACAGTTTGTTGTCCCAGTCCTTCTCATGGCACTACAGAACTCGTGCCTGGGCTGCTGTTGGAGCAGGGCTGGGGAGGCAGTGATGAATCGTATTGCTGCTTTGTGCTCTGTGTGTTCCAGGGAGGGAGTGGGATTTGTTTCCCCTTATCCTGATCCTGGGGCACTGTAGGTTCCCCAGGGCCATTTCTTTTTGCTTCCTTTCCTCCAATAGCATCTTTCCCCATTTCAGGAGAATGCTCCCGTGGGGACAAGCGTCCTGGAGCTGATTATGAGCGACAGAGACTCCCCAGAAAATGGACCACCATACTCATTCCAGATCACCCAGGGCAATGATGGGAATGCTTTTGAAGTCACCCAGAATGGTCTGCTGGTGACATCATCTGTCCTGAACAGAAGAATGAAAGAACAGTACCTATTGCAAGTCCAGGTAAAGCCTGTGTTACTGTCCTGGTGTCTGAATTCCCCAGCCAGCTTAAGTAGCAATAAAATGCGATTAGCATGGCCCAGCTGAATGAAAACATCTCTGGCTTTGAAGAAATCCAATCCAGGCACAAATTGTGCAGCTTGGAGCCAGCTGCAGAGCTCATTTCTCCACACAGTCTGCCCACAAGAAGCAGGGGGCCAGCCTCTGTGTTGATAAAATCAGATAATATGATCATGAAAAATACTCTGTCAGCAGTTTCCTTAGACAGATGCTTTCCCCATAATCATTCTAGTGAATTCCAATTTAAAGTGAGACCTGGATCTGGTCCTACAAGCTTTCTCTAATTATCCTTGTCATTTAAGAAGTGGTTTAAGTTCCTCTTCAAAAAGCATTTCTATTGTTGCAGAATGAATTCATTATTTTTCAATGTTATCAGTAAGGATAGTCCATGACAAACAAAAGGATAATAACATGTAAAGTACATACTTCTTCAGTAATGGCAGTTGTTGTAAAAGCTGGGTACTATTATATTACAAACCTCAACCTCTAACTGCTTAGCATTAGGGAGAAACTTATCCCATAATCTGATTATTTGCATTTTTCTGTTTGAGGTTCCTTGACTCAGTGCTAGACAGACATTGTCAGAGGTGGGACAGGGTTTAAACAGCTGGGAAGGTGAGCGAATGTGTTGATGTGCGTAACCGCTTCACATCTCTGTGCACTCAGTTACGTGAGGAACCGCAAAGATTGGCAACATCACAAAAAAATTATTAACCCTCAGGAATTCAGAGCCACTCAGAGGTGCCCCAGCTGTTGCTGAATGCACAGGAAAGTGAGCGTGACCCCACTGCTAGCAGAAGGCCTCAATCAGTCTCCATGCTGGAAGGGATGCTGCCCTTTCCCTGGGGCCTTCTCCAGGCAGAGCACCAACACTCCTGCCAGTTTTTCCCATTCCTTCTTCATTCCCAACCTGCTGCCTGAGAGCTTCCACTCACTGCTTCCTGAAAGGCACTCTCCTTTGCCAGACCTCGCCAGCCAGGTGAGGTGACAGTAAGTCAGCATGTGGCTATAACAGATCCTTCTGTTTCCCTTGCCAGGTCTCCGACAGCGGCATCCCTCCCCTCTCCTCATCTGCATTTATAAATATCCAAGTGACTGAGCAGAGCCAGTACGCCCCCTCGGCCCTTCCCCTGGAAATATTCATCACCACCAACGAGGAAGCTTTCCGAGGCGGCGTTCTGGGCAAGATCCACGCCACGGACCGGGACCCCCACGACACGCTGGTGTACACTTTGGTGGCACAAGTGCCCAAGGAGGGACTCTTCTCTGTCGGGGCTGCAGATGGGAAGATCATTGCTGGGGACAAGCTCCCCCACGGCCACTACCTGCTGAACGTGACGGTCAGCGATGGGACGTTCACGGCCACCACGAGCGTCAGCGTCCACGTGTGGTGCTTCACGCAGGAGGCCTTGGACAAGGCAGTGGTGCTGCACTTCCGACACCTCTCCCCCGAGGAGTTCGTGGGGGACCACTGGCGCAACTTGCAGAGATTTCTGGGGAACGTCCTCGTCACCCGGCGCCAGAACATCCACATGGCCAGCCTGCAGCCTGCAGCTGCCTCTGATGGAGTGGATCTGCTCCTGGCTGTTGGAGAGCCACACGGCTCCTTGTACGAGCCGCGGGTGCTGGCGAGCAAGCTCACCGGGTCAGCCGGGGAGATGGACCAGCTCGTTGGGCTGCGGATGAAGAAGGCGATCCATGTGCCCTGCCACGGGTCAGACTGTGCCCACCGTGTCTGCAGGGAGACCATTCAGCTGGATCCAGGCATGATGTCCACGTACAGCACCGCCCGGCTCAGCGTCCTCACCCCACGGCACAGCTTGGAGCAGATCTGCTCGTGCAATGGTGAGCCATCCTTCCTGACCCTATAAACCTGGGCATGGTGTGCTTTCCTTCAGTACATTAGAGAGCATCTGGCTTTCCCGTGGGATTAGTGACCAACAGCTCTGCCCACAATTTCCAAGACTCTTTATAGAGTCTGAAAGTTTCACGTGGTCTATTTTTAAAAATTAATCTCCTGTAGCATTTAATAACAGCAATGTCTGTCTCTCTGACTGGGAAAAGTCACTCATACATAGCAGGTAATGAAGGTCAGTGATCAGAATTTTGATCCGTGATCTCATGTGTTAATCCAGGACCTGGCAAAGCACGGAATAAATTTGAGGAAAACCAAATAAAGCATATTTGTTATACTGGCTCTAGAATACTTCAGAATAACTGGAGGGAGCAGGGATAGAGGTCATTACCACTGGGGCAGGAATGTTAAGGCGATACCATAGAACAATATAAAGACTTACTAAGGATGGAGAAGTTCAAGGGTGTTGTAGACCACGCTTAGGGCACTTTGAAGGACAGAAATAGCCAGGCTGGTATTTCCGGGCTGCTTCACAGCTGAGTACATAAAATATCAAGAGTGGGACTGTGAGAGATGCAGTGCGTGTATCCATGGGTTGCCGTGGGTGGGACTGCTCCTGGACAGCTGTGGCATCAGGCTAGAAAAAGAGGCAAAGTTTGATGCAGTGCATAGGCTCAAAGTGCCACGAAGATGAGACCTTTCTTTGATTCTCCTTTCAGGAACAGCTGTGAGGTTTGGGGGCCACAGCTTCATTTGGTACCAGCACTCCCAGGCTGGCTCCTGGCACATGCACTTTCGCCTCAAGACCCACCAGCATCACGCGGTTGTGTTCTACGCCAACGGGACTGACCACGCCACTCTGGAGGTGTGTACTGCAGTGCAGGGGGATTTTTCTCCAGAGTTACAGAAACCTTACTCTTTCAGGGAGGGGGAATCACAGAAAGAATACGCAAAAATATGTACCCTTAGTAATTTATGTGGCTGAAATGTAAGACTTGGCAAGACCAAGTGAGAGCCAAGCACAGTTTGGCAATTGCTGAAACCACAACTGTGAATTGTTCTTTTCCCCTGTGAATGCACATGTTGGTTTCTGGTGTGAAGTCATCAGACATCCACAGCAGGTGTACATCACCTTCTTTCCTACAGCTTGCTTCTTCATTCCTCTGTTGCATCACACCTCTCAGGACAAAGAATTTGCCAGGTGAAGTTGTCCACAGACCGGTCTGCTTCTACTTTAGCAAAGGGCAAACTTTCCCTCAGACCTCAAATTAAAGGTCCTTTACAATAATGGACAGAACAGACTAAACAGGAGTCCTAAATTATATTTTTCACACACACACCCCTCTTTTCAACCACTTTCTTCAGAGGGTTTCACTATTTTAGACACCTGCAGAGCCAGGAACATTTCATTCTGATCACTGTCCTCCCTTTGACTGAACACTGAACCTACCAAAGCATTCAGAGATCATCTCCCTCTTCCACCTTGGCAACAGAAGGAAAGCAGCAGATGGCTTAAGAATAGGGGTTTTGTATATTCCTCATCAACTGAATTCGAACTAATTGGAGACTAAGATCACAGGACATGCTTACCATCTTACAGAGATTTGTCCTTGGGCCTGATCACATTGAGATCTACACACCATATCCTACCTGGAAGTGTTCATCCTGTCCTTGAATTCCCCTATCCCTTCTCTTGGTTTCACAACCCCATCTTGCTGTTGTGAAACACTTGTCTTTCCTCTGTTACAAAAGGCAGGGAGCTGCACAGCAGCCAACCCCCCACACACATACCTGTTGCACATACTTCAAGCTCCTGCTGCCACAGCCATCACTCCTGAAGAGCAGGAGCAGGGAAAAATCATCCATATGTCCTCATCTCTGAGAGTGACTGTAAAAGGCCAGTGAGAAAAATTCCTCAAGAAGGGTCTCAAGCTTTCTACCTCACCTCCTGGAAGGAGAGTCACCAAATAGTTCATCAGAAGGAATCCAGCACTTCAGATGGTGCTCAGGAAGTACAAGATGGCAAGGAACTCCACTGATCCAGGCCAGCACAGGGAGTCAAGGGAGAAAAGGCTCATTGTTGGTGGAGTTCAGTGAGCCCACGATCTCCTGTGCCCAAGCTTGTCTCCACAAGCTTTTCAATGGGAAACATTCATAAAGCCTCCTCCATAAAAGTGCCTGTGAATCATTTCTTTCCTGACTCACTTTATTAGCAATATCTTGAGGATAAAAACATTTCTAAACCACCTGGCCTGATAAAAATGAAGGAATCCCTCAAGATTTTAAACTTTGTAGACTGCAGTACTCCAGATAAGAGCCAAGGCCTTGAAAGGACCACGAGTGACAGTTTGTAGATTTGGTGAAGAGGATGAGCTTTCCCACGAGCATGAATATCACCACTTTTCCAGTCTCTAAGCTCTCCTGATGCCCAGAAGTAGGTTGCAGCAAGAGGATGGCAGACCAGGCAAACTGGGAAAGGCTTGGCAGCCTGTCAGTTCTTGCTCCAGGGAATCGAGTTCTCAGCTGTCTCCCAGCCCCAGAAATTGATAAGCCAAATCTACAGACCCATCTGAAGTGAAATCATGTTCCTGCAGATGAATTGAATTGACAAAGTTCTCTGGTGTGCTTGCCAATTGTGCAAAGGGATTTACACACATGTTGCCCTGAGGCCCTTCCATGGCATGTGCCAGCTTCTTCTTTTTCTTCCATCCTTCAGCAGTTGCTCTCTCCTCCTACTGGGATTTATTTATACTGTGGACTTCTCTAAGGATTAGTTATTGTCCTGCTCTGCATTTGTCCCCTCCAGAGTAGCCCCTTTGTATTGTATATGGATTTTTCTAGAGTCAGTGTAGCCCATGATCATTCCTCCTCTCCTAACTCCTTCCAAGAATCATCCCTCCTCACTGTCTCTAATGTCCCCCATGGACATCACTCTTGCCTGGGTTGAATTGCTTGATGTTACACAGCAGGCTCAGCAGGTTTCCCACAAACACTTCATTTCATTTCTTTTCTCCTTCTCCATAGGTTCTTGGCTTCTGTGAGAGAGAGGTTTTATCAACAAAGCACTGGGGAGATAAAGGTGAAAAAAGGGTTTAACCCTGACTTCACCCTGAAATAACACAGCTAACTTTTCCTTTCTCCAGCCTCTGTGACTTCTAAAGATGAATCTTGGGCCAGAAATCGGAATTTCTGATGTCGCCGTTTGATGCAGAAGACATTGGTGTGGTTCACTTTTAGCAGCTCAGTACCTTGTCTCTTTCCAGTCTGGTGGAGATCAAGGATTGGATTGCAGCACATATCTGTACCTTTGGCCTGGCATTCCAGCATGGGTACAACAGTAATTCCTTTCTCTGCCTCCCAAGTCCTCCTTTTCTCCTCCGGAGAAAGCTGCCAATGCTTCTCCTCAACAAGATTCTTTCAGCACCCTCACCCCTGCCAGAGGGGCAACTGCTCCAGCACCTTCCCCACCACTAATGAGACAGTGAGAACAGAACAAAAGCCACGTGGCCCAGAACAAGAGTCCATCTGTGACTGGTGGTGCACTTATGGATGGTCTGAATGCCAGGGCTCTGATCAGGCTCAGGAAGGTGGGAGGAAGGGCAAGCAGCTGCAGCAGTAGCAGTATGATCCCCTGGCTCTGCTCTCTGTTATGTGGAAAGATGAGCTTCCCTCCTTGCATGCTGGTCAAAGGCTGCAGGGAAGGACCTGAAATTGTGTTAGAGAGATATTTTGCAAAATAAAGGAAGTTGCAGTCACTTCAACAAGCTTTGATTGATCCAAGCACAGGTTAATACTGTTGAAAGGGACTGCATTTGCCTAGCTGGTACTTCTTGGAATCAGAATGTTGGGAGTCATCTCGATTTTCAGTGTGAAGGCAGGGAGAGAGGGGAACAAGCAGCAGGAGAAATGTTGGAACCCTTCACAAACAGCAGCCACCCGTGTCACAGCTGCCCGTGACTTGTGTGTTTTACAGATGGTTAATGGAGTGCCTCAGCTCCCTGTGACTTGTGTGTTTTACAGATGGTTAATGGAGTGCCTCAGCTCCCTGTGACTTGTGTGTTTTACAGATGGTTAATGGAGTGCCTCAGCTCGGGTACAGCTGCCGGGGGAGCTCTGCTGGGAACCTCTCCTCCTCGCGGTTTGTGAGCGACGGCGAGTGGCACTCGGTGTTCCTGGAGGTGAAGAACACTTCCGTCCGCCTGCTCATCGATGGCCTGGGAAACGCCTCTCTCCAGCTGCCAGGGACCTGCAGCATCTCCCACGGCAGACAAGACCTGACTTTCGGGGGCCTCCGGCAGTCGCCGCAGTCCCAGAGAGTCACACGGGGGTTCAGGGGCTGCCTGGACGTGGTTGCCATCAATGGCAGAGAAGTGGTTCTCCTTCCTGGGAAGGGGCAATCAAAGGAAGTCTTGGAGGAGGTGGGGATAAGGCAGTGTTGCTCCCCCACTGGCGCCTGCAGCAGCAACCCTTGCCTCAACAACGGGATGTGCTCCGAAACTCACGGAGGAGGTACGTGAGCATCCCACGCAGCGGTAGAGGAGAGCAGTAAGCGGTGGTGGGGAGGGGGGGAAGATGCAACAACCTCATTCATCTCCACGGAGAGGCTATTCCAGAGGGGAAGCAGAGGTGCTGTGTCCCAGGGGACCTCAAGTGACTCAGTGCAGCAGCAGCTGCAGGGTATGAGATCATCATCCTGGCTCTCAGCAGTGGACCATGGGCCCAGAGGGCAGGAAGGTGTTTCTAAGGAGTGTGCATGACATAGGAGAGCAGAGTGTTGCCAAAATCTCGAATGCAAATAGAAATTCCACCCACCCCTCTGCATCCTTTTTGCTTAAGGAGCTGTTAACAAGGCTGGAATCAGGCAAGATGGGATCATTTGGTGATGGCATCTGGGCAGAAACAAGCCAAGATCTTGGTCTCTTCCCACTGCAGTGAGCAGCTCCCCAGGGCTATGCAAAGGGATATGGGAAAACCACTCAGATCCAAGAGTCCCAGGCTAACATGAGCTGCACACACCCAAAAGAGGTTTGATACAGGCTCTGCCCTAGGCAGTGTCACTGCTGCCCCGTTCCTGCCATCAGAGGGGCTCCTTGCAGTGAGCTGTGTCACAGGGACCAGGGCTGTGAGGAGAGGAGCTGCTCCCTGTGATGTCCCCCCGTGTGTCACTGCCATACACCTCGTTGTAGCTGCCAGCACAGCAGGGCTACACCCCGTAGCACCCCGTCTGTGAGATGGGTGCTGTCTGTGCCCCCTCCGAGGGGCAGTGGGATGCTTCCCACGCTGCTGCATGGGGCAGAAGCTGCTCCTGCAGCTCTGTGCTCTTTGGGGCTCTTGCCAAAGCACACCCTGCCCAGCGAGCAAGTGAGGACAGAGGAGGCACCACCTTCTCCTGCCCTGCCCGCTGCCTCTGGGAACAAGATTCCCAGCCCTGTCGACTCAGCAGCTGCCTGGTTCAGGTGAACTTGTTTGACACCAGATGTAAATGTAAAGAACAGTTAAGTCTGGCTGGCACTCACAGCTCAGCCTTCAGACTTTTTGCACAGAAAACCTCTCTGGCTGGGCTGGAAGGGGCTCAAAGCCCACAAGGGGAAAACAAATTTCTGCTCTAAGTCAAGGCATCCCCTGCTTTCATTGCAGAGAGAATACAGTGGGAGGGTGAAAAATCACTCCCTCATTAGTAATAACCTAATGATCATCTAGTGCCCTTCCCATAGTTTCCTTCCAAGATGAACAGTTTCTTCTGCAAATGGCCCAGCTGACCAGGAAAGAGCTTGTGGGACACAGTCTCAGGCAGGACACTCAGGAAGGGATTGCTCAAGGGATGTTTATTAGTGAGGTTATCCTGGTTGCTTGGCTGCCCTGAGTGCCATGGGCTCAGTCCTGGGGACCCTGGGCAGGCAGCACGAGTTTATGCAAAGCTGTGCCCAGGGATGTGGGGCGTGGGATTGCAGCACAGGCACGGACTCGCCTGTGGGAGCAAGCCCAGGGAACCACGTGGCCGTGTGAGAACTCATCTCTGGGGAGACACCCCAACCACAGCGCTCAGGACCACAAACACCGGTGAGCCCCACATCCAGGACGTGTGTTTGGGCACACACAGCCCTGTGGGCAACGTCCAGCACCTGCTGCACCAGTGTCAGCACATCCTTCTGGTACAGCCACTGACACGTGTGGGAACAGGCCCACCGTTGTTTGCCCCGTGCTCTACAGCAGGGTTGTTCAGCTTGTGGGTGAGCAGTCCAAGTGTGCTGCAAGGTGGAAACTCTGAATTTCCCGCATGGCAGCGCCAGCCAGGTGACGAGCAGGAGCTCAGCACAGCCAGGGACATTCCCATGCTTAGGGCTACATGGAACAGCAGCCAAAAGCACAAACAGCCAGAGCCCCCTCCGAGTCCCTGGCTCTGCTGGGTTTCTCTCTGGCTGTGAGCAGACATCTCCTGTAAGCGGGAGAAACTCGGCATGTTGAGACAGGCACTTCATACCACGAGAACTCGCAGGACCAAAGGCTCCTGAGAACAACAAATTACAGGAGATTGCACTTAGCAGAGTCAGAAACTGTGAATCAGCCAGCCAAGTTCCCCTTCCTTTATCCCAGATTTGTCCCTCAGCTTCTCCATGCAATAAAGCTGTGCCCTGACTGCATCTCTGGTGTGTGTCAGGAGAGGACAGGCTTGACTTGTTGCTCAAACAGCTCCCTAGTGCCACTGCATTGCCCCAGAGTGGCCACCCAACCTCCAGCAACTACACCACGTCCTGTAAAACACCCACCAGGCCTCCAGGGATGGCCTGGGTGCTCCAGAGCACCTGATGCAGCAGCAAATACCTGCACTTGGGTAGCTGTGTTGAACCCTCTCTGGGGGCCATCAGCACCAGGCACTGCTCCTCCCTGTTGCTGCCCATTTTTCCACACAATTTACTCTCACCCTCTCCAGGTTACACCTGCATCTGCCCGGGGCTGTTCTCTGGTGAGCACTGTGAGCTTGGGGACGGTCCCTGCGAGTCCAAGCCCTGCCTGCACGGGGGAACCTGCACCCTCTCGGCCACCGGCTACTCCTGCCACTGCCCTGACTGGTATCTGGGCGAAAGGTAAGGCCTGGGGAGGCTTTGGGACAGGTGACATCCCGTGATGGGCTGAAAACATGAGCATTGCACGTTTCTGGAGCTCACCAGATCCACACACTGTGGGGTTAATTGCAAGCAGCAGGTCCCTGAGCATTGCAGGTGGGAGGTGTGCGAGGGCAGAGCTGAGCAGAACAGGACACAGGTACCTCTGCCATCGTGTGGCCATTGCCCCTCTGTGCCCATCTCCTCTGAGCAGGAGGGAAAACCAGAAGAATCTCCTCTGCTTCCAGCTGCTTTGGTGCCTGCAGGTGCTGTGGGGCAGCTCAAAGCCTCTCCTTGCTGGGGAAGAGTCTCTCCCTACACGCTGCTGCTCCCTGTGATGGGAGCTGAGCTCAGCAGTAATGGGAGCACCTAGGCTGTGGTGGGGGCAGCTCAGCTGTGGTGGGGGGCAGGGCAGCAGGGGACAGGCAGACACTGCACTGGGTGGCAGGAGGGTGCTCTGAGGTTGGGGGAAGCTGCCTGGCACAGTTGTGAGGTGCCCCCTGCTTCAGTAGCCTGAGCACCCATCCTGCAGGGTGCTAAAGGGACTGCTTCTATCCAGGAGCAGCTCAGCAGAGCTCCTGTAAAGGAAATATCTGTCCCAGCTCACAGCTGTGATTCATCCAATTCATCCAGTTCAAATCCCAGCTCAAAGCAATGGGCATTATCACCCCAGCCCAGCAGCCCCTTCAAGATCCCCACCCTGCCTCCAGCCCAGCCTGGTCAGAGATGTCCAGCGCAGGCTCCAACAGCATCACACCCAGTTCATCCTTCTGCCTTGCCCATTTAGCCAGGGTGAGCGCTGGTCCCGTGGATCAAGGCAAAGGCAGAAATTACCCGTGCAGCTCTTGGAATAAAAGCCTAGAGCTGAGCATTAGGTGGCAGTGTAATACCTGAAATCAGCCAGAGCCTGGGGGTGCACGTTGCACACACCAGCTCAAACACCCTAAATCACTCACTACAACAAGAGCAGTGCAAACCTCACAGAGTTTGTTCAGTAATAAGAACAAAAAAAGGAAGGAAAGCCAGTAAAGCCTTGTATATTCCTCCTAGCATTGGGAGACTATTGCTGTTGGAAGGAAAGGCCTCCTGTACTGCTGGTGAACATTTAGGTTGTGTGGGCTGGAGCAGGACAGAGAATCAGAAATTCTATCTCGGTTCTGCAGATGGTCCATTAAATATCAAAAGTCCTCTCCAGCAAGGATGTCCACTCACCACCTCATAGGGTAGTCTTTCCCCCAAATATTTGCTGCAACCTGCAGACATCCACAGACCATCCAGAGGCTCCACAGAACTTGGAGGACATGGGAGACTTCATAAGAGGTTAACACACCTCAGACTGACCTTGGGCTCCTTGATTTAACAGGATGAGAACGTCTCTCTGTGCAGTGTTCGCCCTAGAACTCCCAACACCCCTCTGAGGCAGGGAGCCCACCATTTTCACTTGGGCACATGACTGAAAAATAGGACCACCTTGTAAAACATGGTCTCTTGAAAAGCATCATTTTATACTCAAAGATCCTTTGCCAGGATAAGCAGGGAGCAAGAATCCAGCGAGGGAGGGAGAGCAGACCAGGACAGAGCACCCTCGGGTGATGTAAGCCAGAGCCCTGAACAGGATGAGGCAGTTTTGGTGCATCCCAGACAGATGGTGTTCTTGTCCATCCCTTTCTCCCCACAGGTGCGAGAAGCTGGCGGAGGAGTGCCAAGTCAACCCATGCCACAACGCCGGGCGCTGCGTCAGCAGCCAGGGCTCCGTCCACTGCATCTGCCCATCGGATTACCAGGGGGACTACTGCACCCAGCCCATCATCACCCCCGCCATCGTGCCCACGCAGTGGGCGCTGGGCCCCGAGGAGATCGCGGAGATCACGGCCGGCGTGCTGGGGGCGGCCATCCTGGCCGTGGCCTTCGTGCTCGTCCGCAAGCGCTGCCGCCACCGTGCCAAGGCGCACAAGCCGGTGGCCCGCGAGGACCCCGACCTGCTGTCCAAGAGCGAGTTCTCCAAGAGCGTGGGCGTGGGCACCCAGGGCGTGCCCCCCATCGAGCTCAACATCCTCAGCGACGCGGCGCACAACAACCTGGACCGCGCCACGCCAGAGCAGCGCAAAGGCTCCGGCACCCCGGAATTCGTCACCTTCAACTCGGCCAACGCCCCCAAGCACCGGGGCACCATCGTGTGCAGCGTGGCCCCCAACCTGCCCCCCGCTGCACCCCCGTCCAACTCTGACAACGAGTCCTTCATCAAGTGCACCTGGGCCAGGGAGGAGATGGGTCAGTAGCCACAGGTTTTTCTTGCTCTTACACATCCCTCTTCCCCTTGGGAAGTGGATCTGAAGCTTGGAAATGTGAGGGAGAAATGGCGTTGGCTAAAGCTAAGCTAAGCAGGGGAAAATACTGCCCCAGCCCTGCTATAGGGCCCACCTTGGCTCTTTCTTCCCTGTCCACCAGTACATCCCAGTTTTCTGCTTTAACCTGCTTGGTCTTGTACACAATCAGCAGGGAAACCATTAGTGCATAGCAGGCTGTGATCCTGGGTCAAAAAAACATGTAAAAGAGAAAAATTGAAAGAAAAAATTAAGATCCTAAAAGTCAGTGGGAGTTTTAGTGAAGACATTTGCATCAGTGCTCCTGGGCAATTCTCGGGGAAACACCTTGAATGGCTTTGGACAGCAACGTGCAGGAGTTCCTCACAAGAATAACTGCAGGGAAAGGGAGAGGTCCAGGCAATAACTTGATCACTGCCCCAGTCCCTTTTTAACATGAGTTTCTTGCATCCAAACAGCATGATGAAGTGTGTCTTTTGAGTGCTAGAGTAGTGGGTCTCTGTAGGCTGGTGGGGACACTGCCTCAGCACTACCAGGGGTGATCTCAGGTCCCTGCAATCCCCAAAGTAGCAACCACACCTCCCCTGACCCCATGTCTCCTCCCCAGTCTGCCACATCTGCTACAGGCTCAGAGTCAACAGAAGGAATTAGCAGGAGGGCAAGAGAGAGGCAACAACCACTAGAACTGCAGCTAACACGACTCTCTTTTGTTCCAGTCTACCCAGCAGAAACGACCTACTGGCCCCCCCGGTACCTGTCGTCAGATGTCCAGGAGTATTCCCACTACGAGATCATTCAAGGCCCCCCTGCCCCCTNCGCTCTCTATGGGGGCTTCCCCTTCCCGCTGGACCAGAGCAACAAGCGAGCCCCCATCCCACCCCGCTACAGCAACCAGAACCTGGAGGACTTCCTGCCGCTGGGCCCCGTGGACATGGGAGCATCCCAGTGCCAGAACGAGTACACGGCCATCAGCTACTACCCAGCACAGCTGGTGCAGGGCGAGGGGGTCCCGTACCAGCCCGAGCCGGGCTACAAGAGGGTCAGCATGCGCCTGAGTGTGGCCCAGCCCTCCTACGCCGACTGCGAGCTGGGCCACCAGCCCAGCATCCGAGCCCAGCCCCTGCCTCCGCCCAACTACGAGGGCTCTGACATGGTGGAGAGTGACTACGGGAGCTGCGAGGAGGTGATGTTCTAACGGGGCTCACTCGTGGGGTGAGGAGAGAAGCACAATCTCCACGCAGAACAGAGCGCAGGGGGCTGGCACGCACTGCCGGACGGAGGCCAGTGTGTGCCCCCCACAGCTCGCAGCATCTTCCCCTGTGTGACTGGGTTGTAATTTTGGCTGGATCTTTCCCCTCGCTGCCCTCCATGGTGCTCCTGCTGCAAATGGAGGGGGAAATGCTCCAGCCACTGCTGGGACACGGAGGATGCTCCTGGGATGCCAATGACTAACGTGCCTCCTCGCCAAGGGGACTGCCTCCTCCCACCCCAGACTTCCTGGCCACGGGGAGGATGAGGAGGAGGAGGGCAAACACTGCAGGTGTGGCAGCAGTCATGGTGGAGAAGGGTGTGAAAGGACAAGCAATGCACAGCCTGGCAGTGCCCCATGTGGGGTAGCAGAGGCTCCCTGCTCCCAGCTCTGGCTCCAAGGGCTTGCATCAAGCCAACAGTTTGCTCGTGGAATGGATCAGCTGGTGCAAACCCTCTTCATGTCTGCTCCCTGGCACTGGGAGAGAGAAGAGGGAATGCAGCTGGTCCCATCAGCACATCCCTCACTGGCTAACAGAAGTCCAAGGGAAAAAAAAAAAAAAAAGAAAAAGAAGAAAAAAAAGTCAATTTCTGTAGAAAAACCAAGCAACAAGGTCTGTCACAGCAGGAACCACCCACAGACTCAAACCAGGCTGCCCAGTCGGGCTGTGCTCACACGAGAAAAGGGGACCCTGCTCCGAGGATTGTGTGCACAGCCTTGTCCCCACGGCTGTCACTGTCCTGCCAGCAGCAGGGACTCCGTGCTGTATCCCAGAAAGACTGGCCAGCACTGCCTGGAATCTCTGCCCAGAGAGGGGCACCGAGGCTG
The DNA here is from genome assembly GCA_013399225.1 of Rhipidura dahli. Taxonomy (NCBI): domain Eukaryota; kingdom Metazoa; phylum Chordata; class Aves; order Passeriformes; family Rhipiduridae; genus Rhipidura; species Rhipidura dahli. Next base: position 115,852 of record VXAC01000959.1, read on the forward strand.
CTGAGCGTGGGTTTGTCCTTGTGCTTGGAAATGTATCGTTTCTTCGTGAGAGGTTTTCTTCAGTTGGTTGTTTGATGTAACTTTTTTTGTTGTTGTTGTCAAATTTTTGGAAAGTATTAAAAAGAGTTTGGATTTTTTTACTATCATGATTTTATTCAATTATCTCAGGGATTCTCTTGTAAATAAATAGGACATCCTTGCCTAGCTCCATCCAGGGGAAAAACAGCTTATTTTGGACACCAGAAACTTTCAGGGAAGTACCAGGACAGCAAGTTAAATACATTTTTGAGGATCCTATAAGGGCCAGAGGGACAAGGCAGACAGACCCACAGTACCTTGTCTTGAAACCATGAGCCTCCTGTATCTCTTAGTTCAGGAGTAAAGGGCTTGAAAGGACCCAAACTGAAGCCCTGCTTTGATTTGCATCCCCAACAAACACCACCTGTTTTACCTCCCAAAGCTCTCATGCACTCTCACAACATTTTTTTTTTACCAGCTCTGCTCAGCAGAAAGCAGTCCCTGCCTGGATTAGAACTATTTTATCTAATTGGTTTTACTCTGCTTGGTAAATCCCTCTGAACATCATCCTAAAAGAGCACAGTTCCTGCATGTTGTTTTGAGAACACTTTATTTTGAAGTGTCTCAGCAACAGTCTGAGAGACTGGGAGAGAGAAGAGGGAACAAAGAGTGCCACTACTGCCTACAGGGAAAACACAAATTGTTCCTCCCAGCAGAAGAAGCAGCACAAGTAACAGTGATCATTTTCCTCCAGGTTTTTTAACTCCCCAGGGTTTTTTTGGCCAGTGGTCACAGCACAGGGCAAAAGCAACCGAAGTGATGCTCCACCAAGTGACACCTGGGAAGGAAAGCAAAGCCATTTCATGGGATGGGGACAGCCCTGCAGTGCTCAACCCTAAGAAAGGATGGCTGTGGATCCCATCATGGTGACTCTCCCTAGTCAGAAACACCCTGAAGCACCAGGAGCTGCCTGTGCTCAGCAGTCCCTCCTGCCCTGTCGTTCAGGTGACCTTGGATCCACAGTCCCCATCAGCCTGCAAAAGCCTCCCCGTTTAAGGAAAAAATTCTGCCAGAGTTTCTAAAGATGAACTTTTTATAGCACTGATTTCCCCAACAGCCCTGTAATGACACATGCAATGGCATGAATTATTCAGCAGAGAGGCTAAGCTGAGCTGCAGCAGTGCTGGCAGAGTCTCCCAGCGTGGGCTGCCTTTTGCTCCTTTGATCTCTTGGGCAGATCAGCAGCAGTTCAGCATTCCCCATCTTTTTTCACATGCCAGGCTCTTTTTTTCAGCTGCAACCCCACTTTTGGCATAAATAGGGAGATGAGAAACCAAGGCACAGCTTTGGTGGGGCAGAGAAAAGCCCAGCCCTACAAGCCCATGAGTTCTGCCCACAACCTACTTGCATAAATGAAGTTGGGAGAAAAATTAACTTTTCCAAGCAGCAAAGCTGGAATAGTTTTATTTGAAACCCTCCCTAGGAGGAGAAATTGTGTGTGCTGTGTGGGGGTGAGAACAGCACAGGGTGGGATCCTGGCTGCCTGCTGGGCTCCACGTCTCCTCCTCTCACTTCTTTTGGAAGAGAAACCCACACTTCACAGCCCAAAGCCTTTACACATAAAAAATAGATCATATTTATTGATTAAAGTAAGATAGATTATTCAGGTGCAGCAGCAGCCCTCCCACTGGGCAGCACCCGTGCTGTACACTGACAATATCCATAGGCACGAGACATGGACGTGACCATTGCTATATTTACACAGACAAGTTCCTTGGTTACTGAGCAGCCTACAATATACAAGTATCAAGTTTTCGTGTCCATTGGGCCCTGCACCAGCTCCCCCTGGCTCAGCAGAGCCCCTCACACCATGTGTGCCACCAGCACCCCAGCTTCAAACACCCCTGCTCACCCCAACAAAAGGGAAGAGCTGCAAAACCCATTTAATGCTTCTGTGATATCCCAGTCCCCTTGGAAATTAGATCTTCACTGCAGCTTGCAAAGTGAGTTTGGATGCCAAGAGCCTGATCAGCAAACCCACTGATGCCCAGTGCCAGGCTGGGGATATGCCTTGGCACACAGCTGTCCCTAAAATGTGGCCAGCCTTCTTAAGAGTGCACTATCAGCAGAGCAATGGGAAGCATCAGACATGCCCTGCTCCTCCCAGCACTCCCTCCTCTGCTGAGGGTGACAATTCTGACTCAAACCCAACCCCAAGGGCCATGCTGGGGTCAGTACACAGAGATGGACATGAATATTGCACTTCTCCCGCCTGTGTCATGCCCTGGAGCCCCTTCCCAGCCCCGGGTGCTTCCTCTCTATCCCCATGGTGCCCTCCAGAGGGAGGATTTGAGTTAAAGCTTTGCTCTGCTCCTGACCAAGCAATGCTGGTTTTGCCAAAACCTTCCCCAGCACAGCCTTGGAGGAGACCAGCTGAACCCCAGGAGATGCAGGGAGTAGGTGAGGGGCTGGAAAGGGGCAGTGACATGGCACAGATCCACCCCACACCCGGCCACCTACCAGCATGGGGCACCCAGACCTGCCAGCAAAGGGGACACAGTGCAGACACAAGCACCACCCAGGGAGAGGCAGGCTGCAGGGACACTGCTCCACACAGCCTTCTTCTCCCAGAATCCAGTCAAACACCGAAAATAACCACAAACCTCTCCCTTCACCAAAGATGGGAACTCTTTTCCCACCAGCAGCAGCCTTTGCCCACCCCCAGGGAGATGCGGCTGCAGCGGGATGAGGGATGAAGGCTCTCCACAGAGAGATGGCATTTGGGAGATGCTGCATTAGCAGGCAGGAGTTCAGCCTATCCTGTGGAGATTGCATTTGCTCCCTTGTCTTAAAAAAAGTAGAAATCCAGCAGAAAGGCAAGGAAACTCTCTAGGGAGGAAGCTGGGTTCTCAGAGGAAGGAAAGCAGCAGCACTGTGGGACCGTCCCCACCAGCCATGCACCAGCCACGAGAAAAGAAGCAACAGGAGCACAGGGAGTGCTAGGGAGCTGCATCCTGCAGGAGGAGAGGAGCTGGGCGGAGGCAGAGGATGCAGAGGAAGTGGAACCAGGAGAGAAAGGGTTTAAAAAAGAAATATTATGGAGTTTTTGTGTGTGACTTGACATTCAGTAAGGGCCTGCAGATGCAGGCGGAGCGTGCCGGGGCCAGCTCAGGCACTGTAAACAAGGTGATGTATTCTTGTGGTGTGTGGGCAGCTTGTGGTGACCCCCAGGGACACCCTGTCCAACTGAAAGGGGACCAGCTCAGCCCCTGGTTATGGCAGAGCCTGGCTGCTCCCCACACACCTCGGTTCTGTAAAGCTTCTGAAAGCCAAGCACTGGGTTGTGCGCTGGATGGGGATAAATGAGTGTCACTACTGACAGCGTGGGACAGGGCTCAGCAAACCCTCCCAGGCCAGGGAAGTGCCGTGCCCAGTGCCCAGCTCCAGGGCCTGCTCAGACTTCCTGTTCAAGGTAGCTGGAGACAGAGCTGGAGCACTGCAGGAGCCAATGCTCATGGTTGGGGATCCCAGAGAGCTGTGGGCCCCAGGAAGCTCTGCACCTCAGGCTCTGCCCACCCTCCCCACAAGGCCAGGGTGAGGAGGCAGCTCCACCCTCTCTAACCTGAGCTGAGGTTTGTCTGTTGCTGTAAAAATAAAGTGCTCAGGGAAAAAAAAAAAATCAAACTGGCACAAAAAAGTGTAGTCCCTGTTCCCTGCCCTGACTGAAGGGACAGGGGAAATATGGAAAGGTTGGGATTTAAAAAAATAAAAATAATAAAATAAAATAAAATGTACATCCCTGGGATTCCTCAGCTCTCAAAGGGACTATTTACAGAGGGGCTGTTTTGCTCTACCATCTGCCCTAAGAGCCCCCAGGAAAGGCACTGCCCCAGCCTGGATCCCACCTCGCAGACAGAGCCCAGGGCAGGATCCTGCTGCAGCTGGGCAGCCACGGTACCGGGCAGCCCCATCCTCTCCCGGACCAAACCCACCACTCCTCTTCCCAAGAGGAGAGGGGAGCCCGTTCCCAGCAGAGCAGAGCCCGGTGTCCGTGCACCCCCAGCTCGACGTCCGGAGGGGCCGGCGGGGCAGGGGGACTGTCACTGCACCAGGACAGTGGTGACGTTCACCACGGTGGCTTCGGGTGCCACCAGCTCCACCAGCGCCTCATACGTGCCCACCACGAAGCCCACGAAGCCGAAGAGGCTGATGGCGATGTCCTTGGCGATGACGAGGGGGTGCATGCCCTCGGAGTAGTAGGTGGCAATCTCCAGCAGCGGGGGGAAGATGAGAGCCAGGGCGCTGCTGCTGATGGAGCCCACCAGGGAGATGACGAGGTCCAGGCGCGGGATGAGGATGGCCAGCACGCCTGGAGAAGGAAGGGACACGACATCAGCGCTGCCACCTCCCAGACAGCAGAGATGCTCCTCCCTGAGTGAAAGCAAGCAAAACCCCACCCAGGGATGCCACTGGCTGAGTCACAGCGCTGCCCTCCTCCCTGGAAGAAGATAAGGCTGCATGTTTTTCCGGCAACTCCTCCCCAAGAAGCAATTAAGCTGTTGAATTAACAACCCTTTTTGTCGCCCTGGGCGCCACCAGATCGACTCCAGGGCAGAGCAGGATGGGTGCCGCTGGCTGCCAGCATTACCGACCCCCCTGTGCGAGCCAGCACTCCTGCTCCCCACACCTGGGGAGCCATAAAGCCTCAGAAACCCCATAAAAACAGGAGATGGGAAGAAAAAGGCATTTCCCCCCGCCCCAAATCAATCCGTGTGGTTTGCATGTGTTTAGAGCTGCTCCAGCAGCAGCACGCCCACGGCACAGCCCGGGGGAGAACATTTGTTAGGTGAAAACTGCAGCCAAGGAAATTCCCCCTGGGAGACTCCTGACAGCTTGAGTTTAGCAGTGCAAGCTCCGGGATATTCCTGCTCTCCCTTCTCCTGCACGGCGCCAGGAGAGGACAGAGGGATGTCACCAGAGCTCTGCCTAACACAAGAGAACCCTCTGCAAGGAAAGCAAACTTCAGTGCTTAACCAATGACCAAGAGAAATAAATTGGTTTATTGCTGTGAAAGCTCTGCTTGGAAACAGGAGACACCTGGAACCTGCACTTGCACCTAGGTGCAAACCTCTATGGAGAAAGGACATCTCTGGGCTCCTTATTGGAGGGATTTGTTCTCTCCCTGGTTATCAGCTACAGGCAAGAGAGGATGTTGGAGCCTCCCTGAGCCAAAGATCACCCATGGAACTGCAGGAGAAGGAAGGCTTGGGAGACTGTGCTACCACTGCAGCACTGCTATTATCTGGATAAGCCTAGAGATAAACCATCCCTTCACCAAGGGAAACAGCAACAAAGGTCCTGTGCCAGTTTATCCTGATGCTCAGCCCTGCACAGAGCCAAGGGAGTGCTCTGCTGCAAGCAGCATCCCTGCTCCAGCAGCCTGTGTGGAGAGCAGAGCAGCTCCCCTCCAACAGCATCCTCAGCCCACCCCACACTGCTCTTTGGACTCAAAAGTAAACAAAATTATTAACTCCCCTCTAAAATAAGCAAATTTGAAGCACCAGCTGCAGTCCTCAGCCTCCGGGGAAACGGTCTGATTTCTGCAGGTATGAATTCAAAGGGTTTTAAGTGTGCTGGTTTTGAAGTCTAAGCTTGAAAGACACCCATACACTAGATTGCATCCTCTCTTTGGAGCCAAAGCCCTGGTGGGGGCTTGTTGTTCGACCACACAATCATCCAGTGAATATTCATGCAACCCCCCTAATTGCTTTTATCCTCAGCAGCAGCCACAGAGATTCCTTACATAGGATGGTGAGGGGAGGAGGTACAAAGGAACCAGCATCCTTCCACCAACACTTCTGCTCCCAAAGAAGAGGGTACAGCCACTGATTATGCCAAAGCCATCCCATCTCTCCAAGTCTTCACTTCCCTGGCTTGGCACAGCCCAACACCTTCCAGGAGAGGCCCCAACCCCACAAGCAGGCTCCCAGTCCACCTACAGCACTAGAGTGGCCAGAGCACATTGCCCAGCATGGCAGGAATTCATCCCTGCACCCTCTGAGGACATGAAGGCTTCAGGGACTCAATGCAGAGGAGATGGGCCTTGCCCACCTCTGTTAATGCAGCACTTCTGGCCCATCATTAGTGAGAGCCCAGAAACAGCAGCACCCTGCTCTCAGCCAGCTCCACCACCCCTGAGTGAGCACCACATTCCTCTCCAACCCAAACCAAAGCCAGCTGGGACACATGGCCAGGTCCCTGATGCTCAGCTCTGGTGCATCAGCAGCATCGAGCCATGGAGCAAAGCTCCATTTCAGCAGGGGACGCCGGGGAGCTCAGTCAAGCGTCTCAGCTGTGCTGACAACAGCAAGCATTTAGCCCTCAGGAATCAAAGCCAGCCAAAATCAGCCACCTGAGTTGCTCCACACCTTTCCCAAAGGTCCACTAGGCTATAGCCAGGAGCCTGTTCCACCAGAACCTCACTATGGGGCACCACACACCAGGAAGGGACCCTGTGGGGCTGCTGGCACCTGCCTGGCAGCACACTCTGCACTGCACCACACCAGGGCTCTGGTTCTGGGTCACCTACCCCTGACAGTTGTCTCCTGCTGTGCTCCATGCTGCAATGAGTGCGTGGGCACAAGAACAACCCATCCCTCATGGTCAGTGACTCCTTCGCAGTCGTGTCCCCATCACACAGGCATGAGGAGCCTGGCTGCACACGGCGTACAGGAAACAGCCTCTGCTCTGGGCTGCCCTGGCACTGAACCCTGTGCTGGGTGTTTCATGCAAACCCTGGTGGGACTCAGTGTCCCACAAAATTGCCGTCAGGAGAATCCCAGGCTTGAGGCTCCGTGGGAATCTGCCACTTCTAAACAATGCAGTTTACAACTCCTCCACTGAGAAGACTGGCCCCATACAGAGGGGGCAGAGGACCGTGGCTGCTGTTCCTTGGAGGCCACCTTGACCCACTGGCTTGCATTAGCCAGGCCCAGGGACTGCCAGCTGTGAGGGGTTGAGCAGCAGGGCCAGAGGTACTGGGACGAGGGGTGAAGGCTCAGTGGGAAGGAGGTGCCACAGCCTCATGAGAAAAGTCAGACAAGGTGGTTTGTACTCACAGGTCACACAGACCAGGGCCATCCTGAGGAGCAGGTTGACCACCCAGCCCCAGCGCTCCGACACCCGGGCCACGAGGGGAGGGATGATGATCTCGGCAGGCACGTAGAACTGCACGGCGTAGGTGAAGAAAATCCCAAAGGAGAAGAGCAGCTTAACAGCTTGGTACAGCCTGCAAAGGACAAAGACACAGTGAGACAGGTTCTTGCTCCAGCCCCTGCAACATCAACAGGAGAAAGCAAAAGGAGAATGATCTGCAAAGACTTCTGTGAGTCAGTGGTCTCCACTCCTGAACACTCTCTTAGAAAATTAGGGGTGATACAATAAATTCACAAGGACCTTCCTTGAGCAAGAGACAGCAAAGACATGTATCAGCTGCAGTCAGGATTACACATTCCAGCTACTGCTCAGCTTCTGAGGAGGGGGAAGAGGACAGCACTGCTGGGATGAGTCTGGGCTTCCATGCAAAGTGAACATCACAATGTTCCAAAAGCAAAGCGACGTGAACAGGCAACTCAGCCTCCTCCATCAAACAAAAAGGAGCAGCTATTTTTGGAATACTGCATAATACATGTTTGGGGGGAAGACAGTTAAAAGAGCAGTCTGGGCTAAGCAGAAGGAAGGCAGAGTGTAGACAGGCTGTGAACAGCACGTCGGGCTCACCCCAAGTCAGATCTCACCATGTCCCAGATCCTGCAGTGATACAGTGTGGCTGCAGGAGACAGCCAGTCACAGGTGACCAAAAGGCACCTCCCAGCAGTAGAAAAAGCCTCTTCAAAAGAGAAGTAACATCTGGTTACCTCACATCCGATCCTAACCCTTCCCTAACTCAAGACATGCTAACCAAGCAGGAAACATGAGTCCTGGCCATACCACCTGGGTAAATCTGGGGTGAATCCAAGCTGAAGAATGTACCTGGATCCTGCCTTCCCTCTACCTTTTTGGGGCCTGTGCCCTTCTGTACACTGAGTCTCAGCATCCACCTGCTACGACAGCCTCAAATTAGAGAAATCCAAGCATTCCCATGCAAGACAACTTTGAACACTAGTGGCAGAATCTGGCAGTCAAACATTTCCCACAAAGAGAGTTAGGGATCACCTAAGCGAATGGAATGTTACACAACCCTATGGCACCAGACCAGATGTATTTAAGGTTGTGGCCAACAGCAGCCTGAAGCCACCTTATCACCTTCAAAAGAGCAGGGTGCTCAGGAGAGGTCCTGCTGCCTCAGGAGGAGAATAATATCAACCTTCAAGAAGGATGAGGGAAGCTACAGGCTAATCAGCCTCAGCTCAGTCCCCAGAAGAGTATGGGTTAAGTTCTCCTGGCTTCCATTTCCAGGCACATACTGAACGGTGGGGACAGCCAGCAGGGATTTGCCAAGGGGCAATCATGGAAATATCCTCATCGGTGACCTGGATGAGCTTTCAGTGAGCCAGAGCACATTCTCAGCAAATTCCAAGCAAGATCACGTTGGAGGAAACAGCTGACACAGCTTGGAGCAACATGATGTCACAGGCAAAGCTCCAGTGCAAACACAAAATCCCATGCATGGGAAGGACTGGGGCCAGGAGAACAGGACCTGGGGGTCTTGGTGGGCAGCAGACTGAACATGAGCCAGTGGCAGGACCCTGCAGTGACTCAGGTCAGTCACAAACCAGGCTCTTAGCAAAAGCATAGCCAGGAGGTTAAAGACAGGGATAAGGGATTACTTTCTTGTTTGGGGCTTGTGCATCTTGAGTGTTGTGTCCAGTCCTGATACTCCCACGACAGGACACTGACCTACCAGAGCAAGTTGAGTGCAGGCTGCTAAGATGGTCGGGGCTGGAGCATGATTTAAAAAATGAGGCTGCAAGCCCTGGGCTCATTCAGCATGATGAGGAGGTTAGAAGGGGATGTTATTAATGTCTTCAGCTGCCTAATAAGAGGGCATGGAGGAGAGAGTAACAGGCTCTTCTTGGAGTTTCACAGCAGAAGAACCAGGTGAAATGGGACAGAGCTGCACCTCCAAAGGATGGTTAAGGGCCAGAAGAAGGGCCTGGATTGGTTGGGAACCACTGTCCTTACCAATACTCAACACTTAAGCTGGTCCTGCTATGAGCAGGTGAGAGGACCCAGTGATCCCATGGTATCCTCTCCAAACTAAATCACCCTGGGGTTCCACGTGCAAACTGAACACAAAGTAATCTCCAGAGTCCAGAGTGCGCCCGTGCAGCCACACGTGTGCACAGGAGCCTTGAGCCACCAACCCATGGCTGGCATATCTTATCACTGTATTCCCAAGCAAGTGATTCTATAACAGCCATAAAGTGCTCCAGGGCAATCCATGATTAATAGCTGCTACTAAAAAAAAGTACAGAAGAAGGCTGTGTACCTGTCCTGCACAGGTCAGGAACCAGGACAACAAGATCAAAGGGCATTTCAAATTCCAAGAAGAGGAAGAATTCAAGCATTACCCTTGATCCACGGAAAACAAGGGTCCATGCAGGGCCTTGGAGAGGCACTCTGCCAACCACAGCAATGCCTGCTTCAGCCAGATTGCCATGCCAGGCCATCCCAAAAGGCTGCAAGAAGTGAAATACCCTCCTGGGACTGTAAACTCTGTCATTACCTACCTTCAGCCAGCCACATGCAACCCAACAGCTTCCCCCTCACTAGAGCATTTCTTCACCCTTCAGATGGTGCAGTGAGGCAACCCTTCTGAGGAGGCAAGGAGGATTTCTGCACAGCAGCACAGTATTTTGGACACTGTGGTTAGACCTGGGCACTGGGAACTGACACACTCCTCTTTTGAGGAAGCTGTGGTTTCAGAGAAATGAGACTGGGAAAGTCCTTAGTCACCCTATAACTCAACAATTCCCAAGACGTTCACCAAATCTGCTCCAGAGACCTCCAGGCAATGGCTACAGCCAAGGAAGGCTGCAGCACCTCTGCCACAATCCTTGCCTTGTCTCCCAGGCTGCAGGCAAACCCCAAGACTTCTCACCCACAGCCCTTATGACCAGCTCCTGCAGCCCAGTCTTTTACTGCCAGGAAGAAAACCCGTGGGCGAGGCAGGAGGGGCAAGACACTCATTTGAAGAGCAAGTCTTCACCCAGCACCTGTGGTTTAATGCACAGGAGCAGCAGTCAAGACTTTATCTCAACTATCACAGCCCTTACTTGAGATAATCCATTTCCAAGTCCAACATCCACTGAATGCTCTGCCCAGAGGCAACATGCACAAACATCAAGGTGTCCTGCGTGTGGAGTGACAAGGACCACAGCACAGCTTCCCTGCAGCTGCCAGCACGAGCCCTGCCACGTGCCCAGGTTTCCCCAGGTGCTGATTCCAAAGGGCTGTTCTCACAATCCAAAATACCCTACGGTTACTTTCAGAAAAGTAACTTTAGAATACCTTGTTTTCAGAAAAGTAGTTTGCTTTAAGAAAAGACAGAAGGTGTAGATACTCCTCCTAGAAACATACATTTGCACTCTTCCCTCTGTAGCTTAGCAGGTCACAATAATCCTATTCTAAGGACCTGTTCTGAAGGTATGTCATTCTTCAGGGCATACAAAGCTAATATTCCCTACAGAAGCCTTTTTGCAGCATTTCAGGTCAGCAGATGTCATTACAGGCTGTGGCATGCAGAGCCCAAACCTGGAAATGACCTGCTTTCCACCTTCAGGAGAAGTAGCTGCATCTCATCCCCGCTCCACACTGGACTTCAGTTTGCTGAGCAGAAGGGATCACACCTCCTGTGCTTGGCACAGTGGGATTGAGACCTCCCTACAACACAAGCACATCTTTCCACCAGCCCCATCCCTCCTCACTGAGAGCAGGGACCTGGCAGAGCTCCCAGCCCCTGCAGAGCACAAGACAAGGTTCTCAGCAGGAGCAGCATCTTCCACCACACCAACACCAACATCCAGCAGTGCAGCCACTACACAGACCCAGCATGAATGAACATCCATGCACTCAAACTGAAAAGAAACCCACACAGCAATAATTAAAGCAAAACCAGGCTCTGTTTTTGTCAAATCTTTGCTGTCTCCAGAGCCCCAGCTGTGCAGGTCTACAAGGACAGCATGTGGAAGACGCCGTGACTCAAACCTTGAGTCCTGCCCAAATTTACTCCAAGAGTGAGACAGTGAGTCACACTGCATGGTGCTGGGTGCTACTAACAGCAGAGAGGATGGGCTGGGGAGGAGAACAGGCACCCCCAGCTCCAGTCCTGCCTCTGGTCTCTTGCAGGATTTCAAGCCAGCAGAGACCATCAAAGAGAACTGCTTGCAATTCTCCCATGGGATGAATACGGGGCCATGACACTGATCAGGAACCCATCCCCCGGGACAGAGCAGCACACAGCTTGGGCAGCTGCTGCAGCAGCCACCAGCCCTGGCAAGAGGAACAACAATGCCTCCAGGCAGGCAAGCAGGCATGGGATCAGGCCACAGGGCTCCACACAGCAACTGGAGCATCTCAAGAGGCTTCACCAGAGCCCAGAGTACAGACAGGTCTAGGAGGCTGCTGCAGAGCTCAGCCCCCACGGAAGGAAGGGGTATCCTCATGGCATTGATGCTCACAGGCAAAGCACTGGCTCGAGATGAGCCACATCCAGGCACGATGTGGAGCCAAGAAGTGGGAGTTTGAGCTCCAGGGCTGCAAACAAGGAGCATGACCCACACATGGAGATGTCACATTTCACTCCCTCTGGGAGCTCCCAGCATTGGATTAGTTTTTCATGTGCTACATTTGAGGAAGAGAAGAGGGTTTTGCACAACTCAGTGATGTTCTGGTATGGCTGCATGGGGTTTGTGTTCAACATCTGCCAGCCAGAGCACTGCTGAGTGCCAAAAAGATACCCTGAGGCTCCAAGAAAAAAGCAGGAGCTGCACCTACCAAGACAGGGACCACCAGGGACCCCAATCTAGCAGCCTGAGCTCCAAGACCAGACTCAGACACTGCAGCAACAAGCCTCTTCCAGCCTACACATCAGACAACCCTTGTCTCACTCCATGAAGTTTGGCAAATACGACTATCCTCATGCTCACACAGATTTGTTCTCTTAAGGAGTCCCCTGCCACCTCCTCTCCCACCTCCCTGTCTGGGACCCCCCAGTCCTTCAACTCCCCACAGGGACTCACCAGCAGTTGGGCAGGTTGAGTGTTATGCTGGCCTGAATGTCTGCCCCGAAGCGCAGGTAGCCCAGGACACTCAGGCTGATGTACAGGATGGTGACAGTGGTCATCCCCACATAGAGGATGACTGGGAACTGCTGGGGGTTCTTCATCTTGTTTTCCAGAGGCAGCACCTGGGAGAAGAGGAGGAGGAAGAGGAAGATGACAGAGCAGCAGGTTGCCCGTTCCTCCATAACCCTCAGGCCCAAAAAGCTGGAGGGGCAGCCTCATGGCCAAGCATAGCCCGCCATGCCAGGGGATGGGATAGTCACACATGGAGCCTGGAAAATCCAGCTGAAAAAGAAACTGTACCAGAGATCTGATTTCTGTGCTCCCATTGGAGACCTTCAGGCTCGGCACAGGAAGCTTCCAACAGGTCACCCACGAGCTTGCCTTAAGAATGGGACCTGCTCCCTGCCCTTGGCAGGAGCTGTGCCCAGTGCTGGGTCTTGGGGCAATGCCAGCCACCTTGGGTGCATTACCCTCTGCACTCCAGAACAGCACAGCCATGCCCACTGTTTTATACTGTCCTATTTTCCCCAGAAAATCCTGGAAAGACCAAGACACACTCTCCTCTGCTATCAAGTTTGTCTGAACAGATTTCAGCTGGGCAGGACAATAAAAAGAGGAAGGACAGAGGTAAATGTCTCACCTCTATACTGCTAACACTAAATATAAGCCTTCAGCAAACATTTTTATAGCTGTCCTTGGGTGGTGTTGATTTCAAGAAGAGACACAGTGGCAGATCTGGGGAGGAGGTAATACAGGAATAACTTTTATTTGCTTCTTCACCTCCAAGTCATGCAAGGAAGAGAGCATTTGTACCTCAGTACTGGCAAGAACCCTCTGCCCAGGGCATAGCATTTTGTAAACACTCCTCTCAATCCACCTTGATTTGGCCCTCTCCAGCCCTGTGTTTACACAGCCAGCTTATATTAAGAGATGAAAACATTTTTTCCTCCTTTGAAGGGAACTCCCGGAAACAACCCACAACATCTTAGGGAGTCATTAAGCTCTCCACCCACCCACCTAGCTTTTTTCACAGACACAGTTGGTCTATTTACAGCATCTTGCATGAGAGGCCCATTTGCATGGGCAGGCTGGGGCCACACGGCTGCCGAAGGGAGATCTCAGTGCCTCCGCAGCAGGGTGGGAAGGAACAGATCTTTTCATGCCATGCTTTTTGGCCTCCCATTTAGGCAACTTCAGGATCCAGCCTGGTAACAAGGCTCAGGACAATTCCTTATCTGCAGGTCAGCCAGCAGAGCCCAAGGCAGAGGCTGGTGTGATTCCTGATCTACTGCCAGGTAAAGCCACCTTTAAAGCAGCAACCAACCTCCTGAGGTTTGGAGCACGTGCTCCTCCAGCCTCAGATGGAAGCACCAGAGTTTGACCCAGGAGACAGCCTGGAGCTAAAGTTAACAGCATCATCCAGAATCTGGGCTATTGTCTGAGAAGTTCAGCTGCAAATGCAGCTGCAAAGCAGAGCAGAGCAGGTGCTGCAGCACATCCGAGCAGGACTGAGCCTCCTGTACAGCAGCCCCACTGCCCCACATCCAGACTTACCACGCCAATGCCTTCAAAAGCAAAGATCGCAGTGCCAAAGAACAGAGGGTAGGTCTTCCAGGCTGCTGCTAGAGGCAAGTTACTGGGATCAGGAATGTCCTGGAAAAAAGCCCATGCAGAGTTCAGACACAGGGAGGACGGGGAAGACCTGGCCTGTTCCCATCACTCTCAGTCAAAGCCCCACGCTGCAGGGAAAGCCCTGCAGAGCAGAGGGAACCATCATGCCCAAAGGAACAAGCGGCACCCCACGGCATCCAGACCTCCCGAGCTCCCTCCACCTGCCAGAACACGGGACAGCACAGAAATGAGAGACAGGAACCATGCACACATACCCTGACAATGTACTGGTAGATCAAAACAAGGCTGATGAGCATGGCTACATTGGCCAGCATGGAAAAGATGGACAGGACCTTGAGGTTCTGGATGAACGTGAGCAGCACCACGAAAGGCAGGAGGGAAAGCATGTACAGCCGTGAGTCCATGGTAGGAGTCATCACCACCGTCCTGTTCGAGCTGCAGTCATTGGTGGTGTCATTTGCAGCAGACACAACCTGGGGAAGCACAGAAAGCCCTGGTGAACCCCATCACACAGGTCTAAAAGCCACAGATCTTAGCAGCCCTTCCCAGGTGGGAAGAGCTCACTTCAAACACAGGTAGCTGATTAAAATCACACCAACACGTGTTTTCAGATAGTTCTGAAGCAAATCCCTGTTATCTTGCACGGGGCAGAGGTGAGACTGGCTATGGCACCTGAGCCAGGACAGCAAATCCTGCCCAACCCCAGGTTCACTGAGCAGGAGGACTCAGCAGCCAGGCACACAGAGGGCAGAGAGCACAGGCTGACTGTCTGCACAGCCCCTAAGGCCAGTTGAGAAGGGAGGAAAGAGGCACTAAGTACTATTTCCAAAGGTCCTTTTCCTCTTGTTGCACCAAGCTGTTACCTAAGACACACAGTCCCTCAGTCACCCAGTGCCCTGTTCACATGCAAGAACAGCTGGAAACTACTGCTGGCCCTCAAGTTCACTTTCTTAATGACAGATCATTCTTTCCTTGGGGTCTTTCTTTCCAAAGGCACTCCAGGCTCCATGCTCACTTCTAGAGATAGCTCAAGCCCAGGAACTGGGTGGCTGAGCCATCCCTCCCAAGAGCATGGGCCCACTGAATCACCAATACAACCATGACTAAGCTGGTTCAGGTACCAGGTCCTGCCCAGTCACTGCAGCAAAAAGTGGCCTGAAAACTGATTTAAGCTGCTCCAGAGCAAGTCCTGCCCCAGAGGAGAGGCTGAAGAACTCTGTGTTAACCAGTATCCTCTGTGGGAGAGGGCAGCGCAGGGCCATGCACCCATGGGACAGTGCTGCTCAAGCCGCAGCCTGCCCTGCCTCTTCATGGCTTGCTCCAAACCAAAGCCCTGCCCAACACAGTGGCACTTCGCCCAAGGTACCACCTGCACCATGACTCCCCGCCTAACATGCTATTCCTCACCACAAAAAGAAACAAGCAACACTCCCCTCTCCCCACCCAAAAAAATTCCAAAACTAAAGCCAGGGGTTTCCCACCTGTGGCCTAAAAAAATGGTGTCGATTTGCAGGTTTTTGCAAAGTTTCCTTGAGGCTGGAGGCAGTCTTCAGCCTTTGCTGTGAGGGGCTGAGGAGAAAGAGGCCCACCTTGAAGTGGAGCAGGGGGCTGTTCCCAGGGGTGGGAGCCAGCAGCAGCCTGGCCCCTGCACACACCCTGCTGCCTCCTGCTCTGGGGACTAGAGGCATCAGGTCACCAGTGTTGACCCATTCACTCCTCCTGCCACCCCACAATGGGAATCTCCTCAACTGCTGCTCCAGGAGCAGAGGAAGAAGCTTACACTGGCAGGACCCCCACTTGCTCCCCAGAAGCCCCCTCTGAAGCTGATGGTCATCAGGGAAGAGCTGACAAAGGGCACAGCCAGGGTGGCAGTGACCAGACCACTGCTGCAAGAGCAGAGCAGGAGCACATGGGGAAAAAAGCTAAGCAGTGCCTGCAAGGCACTGAGCTGGCAGAGGCTGGGAATAGGGACTCATTATTCCCAGTTTCTTACAGAACAGGAGCCAGCCAAGCGGTTCAGGGTTTCTGTTTATTTCCTCCTGAGGCCTGGCAGGAAGAAACTCTTTCTCTAAAGATGTAATTAAGCTCCAGAGCCACAGGATGAGGAAAGAAACTGGAATGCAAACAGATCCAAGGAAGGGAGAAGAGAGGTTCACAGCAGGTCCTGGGACTCACACATTACCATCGACAGCAATAAACCAATTAACTGAGGGGGACAGGACAGAAAAGGCACAGTCCCTCTGATTTCATCCCTTTCCTGTTGTTCCCTCACTAGGAATGGCCCCACTTCTCCTAGGCAACACAGACAACTCCAGCACCTCTGCAAAATCACAGAGATTCTCAGGAAAACCTGTTCTGTTTGAACAGGAAAAATCTATCCTCCCAAGTATCTGGGCAGAGGAGTGGTACTTTTCTGAGCAGCGTATCCTACAGAAACCAGACCTTTGGTGGAGAACAGGGCACAGGACACAGGAACTAAGAACAACCCAAGCACCTTCACACCCTCCCACCTCCCCCCATCATGAAGGAGGTGCAAGTCCAACCTGTTTCACATTGTCAGCCAGAAAGACAAAGTATACGCAGCAGAAACCCAACTGAGTGATGATCAGGAAAAGTCCCACTATACGCCTGGAAAGCAAAAGAAGACCATTTGTCAGCCAGATCATACAGAAATAAGAGCCCACTTGGGTTGCTTTGGGTTGCAGCTGCACGCTGCAGACATGCTGCTCTCCACAAAGTTGGGGTGTATAGGTCAGAGCACACCCAGCTCACTTCTCTGTGATCAGGAGAGAGGACCTTTTCTCCACCCAACCTCACAGATCTCAGGCTCTCCAGTCTCCCCCTCCCATCCCTTCCACAGGGTCAGAACCACCCTCAAGTCTCCTTTTTAGGTTTAGCATCTCCAGTCTGCTGCTGAATTGTCAGAGCTGAAAACAACACTTCCTGGACACAGGAACAGGTGAATGTTATCCCCTGATGTGCAGTGATCTGTGTGATGTAACGTGGGACACCCACAGGGCAGGGAGCAGCCACTGGACATATTCCATGTCTAGCAAGATGGGCCAGCAGTGCAAGACCCTAATCATCCCTTTGTTATGCTGTGGAGACTTAGTTATCCCACTCCTTTAGTATAAGTCACATCTGGCTGGGGACAGTACTGGATCAAAGACTCAGCGTTACCTCTGGGGTACACTGAGCACTCAGGGCAGGTGAGCCAAACAGCATTTTATGTCACTTGTGCTTATCTGCTGACACAGCTCAGTGACCAGAGGCTCTTCTGTCCCAGCTGTAGCCATGCTGGGCTCAAAGAAAAGTCCCTGCCTGGGGCAGGGGAGCAGTACCTTCCCCAGATGGCATGTGTCCTCAGGCAGGCATTGGGGGTTGCCTCCAGCCCGTACATCACGGCACCTCCATAGTCCAGAAACTGCTTCTGGAACCTGTCCAGAGAAGGGAGAAGGGTCATCACATCAGCCCTGTCTGCTAGTTCCCAATGCAAATAGTAACATAAAAAGGAAAACAGTTCCTGTGGAAAAGCAGTTCCCAATTGAGGCTTTGACATGGGCAACTTGCTGCTGAGGGGCTTCAGAAAAACCCCATGGCTTTTTGGGCAAGAGGGAAGAACTGTAGGAGCTGCAGGGCTGAGAAGGGGAGTTGCTCCTTACCTGTTGCAGAAGTGATGGGCACATTTCACCAGGATGCCCATGCAGTGCACAGCCACGATTCCCATCACCAGCAGGCTCAGAGGACCCAGCTGCAGGGAAGAGAGGGAGAAGGCTGCACTCTGACGGCCAAAGGCAGAGCTGCACGGTACCTTCTACTTTCAGACAGAACTCCACGGGCTGGGTGAGTGCAAACACCGCTGGAGGCTGAACCAGAGCTCTGGTGCAGCTCCCAGGAACCAGCCCCCCAGGAACAAGTAACCTGACAGAGCCACGAGCTTGGGAGGAATGATGGAAAGGAAGCAAGTTGGGGCAGTCTGGGCGCAGCAAAGCACTTCCAGCATTGTTTTCCAAACTATCTTGCACATCCCTATTATGCAGATGATGAAGAGGTCATGGCTTGGACACAGTGTCCCGGCTGACCCCAGAAGAGGAAACCACAGGTGCAGCTCACACACTGAACTCCCCCACACCAAGCGGCAACAATGCAGGAGCAGCAGGAATAGTCTCAGCAGCAAAACAAAGCCAGAGTTTGTGGTACAAACATGTGCAAGTGACCAAACACTGAGAGGAGTCTGGGCAGGGACTCAAGCCCCAGCACTGGCCGTGTGAGCTGCCCAGTGCCCCGGGGTCACTCTGCCCCACAAGCTCCAGCACAGCAGGGCTGAGCTGCCTTACCAGGATGCCGGCATTCTTCACAGCCAGGGGCAGCCCCAGCAGCCCCGTCCCGATATTCCCCTTCAGAAGATGGATCAGGGTCTGGTACCAACTGAGGGAGAGCAGATGCAGAGGTGACTGTAAGCAGGTGTCCGCACCCAGACCATACACAGCTTATCCTGTTGAGGGTCCACAGCAGCTCTGAACTGCTGCAGGGAATGCACATGGAGGTCATGATCCTGTCCCCTGAACCCAGCTCAGCCAGCTGGGACCGAGTTAGGTGTGAAGGCAAAGACTGGACAAACAGATTTTGGGTGGCCATTTGCAAAACCAACTTCATGGCAAAACCCAGCATAAGCACAGCCCAACACCAAGGAGCTGCACAAGGAAGTCTCTGAGTTGAAGGGATCAGTCTCTGTCAGGAAAAGACAGCATCCTCTGCACACCTGGGCACAAGGAAACCCCCAGAACATGGCTGCTATATGCCCACATATCCTCAGAATATGGGCGTGCTGTTTGCTTGCCACAGCTCCCCATCAAACCAAGCTGGAGCAGGGGAATACTGAGAAAAGCATCAATCACTGCCCACTGCCAGAAAGCCCAGCTTCACCAGAGAGCAAAGAGCAACACTGGGGCAGCTGGTTATTTGGTGCCAGCACCCCACAGATGCAGGGCCACAGCTCTGCCCTCATCATCCCCAGGAGAACCCCCCATAAAACCGCAGCTCCAGCATCCTCCAGCAAAGCCAGCAGGGAGCCACCATGACCTCCTCCACCCTCCCCAGCCTAGGAAAGAGGGAAGCATCACTCACGTTGTCCCGTTGGTCTCCCCAAAGCGCTGGTAGGACTCGGGGTGGGCAAAGCCATTCATGCCCTCGGGAGGGCTCTCCTCCGGCGTGACGTCCGTGGAGCTGTAGTCATTGTAGTCCTCGCTGCGGAGGCGCCGGGTGGACATGGTCCCTGTGGGGGCAGCAGCATTAGGGGCGCCCAGCTCAACAGCCCCATTCTCGGGCTCCTTGGGGTCAGCCATTGTGCAGAGAGACCGGCCCGCACTGCCAGAGCAAGGTCTCCTCCAGGGCTTTTATACAGCCGCATGCTCCCGCCCAAGCAATCACGGAGTTGGCATGTCCTAAGGTCAAAGGTGCATGGCATATTCCCACTGGCTCTTCCTTCAGGCTCATGCCCATGTTTTGGGCACACCCAGCCAGAACGGGGTCAGGATCCTGCAGGCAGAGCCTGGATGTGACCCACTTCATGTCAAACAAGGGAGCTGAGTATCCCTGCTCTAAGGGTGGCGAGTGTGACACCGCAGGCAGTGGGGCAGGAGGGGACATGCTGGCACTGTGTCCTCTGCTCTGGCACTCAGGACTAGGGCTGTCAACTGGATGGGCCAGGAAAAGTGTAACTGCTTTTAACTTGCACACAGTGTGCTTCAAAGGAACAGCTTGCTCTTGCCAGGGAAGGGAAAGTTTCCTAACTTCTCTTTTTTTTCCCCTTTTCTTTTCCTTATTGAAGACATTTTATTAAAGAGAATTTTTACAAAAATTTATTATACTCCCATCAGAGAGGAGACCATGTGCTGACAGCAAAACACCTGCCCTAAAGGTTTCACAGCCAAGGAGGTGCCTATGAGACAAAGGAGCTTTCCAGGATGAGGCACCTGCACAGCCTGGAGCTCTTGCTCCAGCAGAAACTCCAGCAGTATCCAGCAAACCAGGAGCACCGGCACAAGCCTCATCAAGGACACACACCTCATGCCTTTGTCAGGAAAACGGTCAGCTGGTTCAATTCCCACACATGCCACACCCAGCATCCCAAACACCCACTGGGAAGGAGTACCAGAGGCAGGGAAATTATGTGCAAGGCTCTTGCACCACAGACTGGTGACCCAGTCCCTGCCCCATGGCTCCTCCGGGCTGTCATGCCCCAGGCACCACCCCTGCCCCAGCAGTCCTGGTGCTCCTCATCTCACTCCCCAGCACTGGTGGAGAACTGGGAGCAAGAGGAAGCAGCAGAAAAATGCCGCTACTGCAAAAAACTGTCTCGTTTCCTGCCAGAGCTCCTCGTGCACCCACCAAGTCACACAAGCACCCACCAGATGCAGCCTCAGCACAGCCCAACATATCTGGCTGTGCAGGGAATGCTCAGCCCAGGCCACTCGGGTGCTGCTTCACCCCCAGAGCACCCAGGCATTCCCCAGAACACCACTCTGCAAACCTGGCTGCTACACAGAAAACAAGCCAAGAGCTGCAACCACTGGGAGGGTCCAGCCTGGCGATCAGAAGAGTAGCAGGGAGCAAGGGTTTTTCCTCAGCTCTGGATGCTCCAGATCCCAGCTGCTCTGGAGCAGTTATCCAGGCCACAACAGCAGTGCTGTATTTCCTGCAGCACCAGGCAACACCAGCAGCAGGAAGCAGTGGTGTGTTCCATGGAATACCATGCTCTGGAGCAGCACTGAGCTGGCAGGCAGGCACTCCAGAGCCAAAGGCAGAGCATGCATTGCTCTTGCCCAGCCTCCTCCCTGGCAGCCGGGACACGTAATCATGCCCTGAACCAGCTCCACCGCAGGCAGAGTGATCCAGCAAGGCAGGGACCAGGAAGAGCGGCAGCAGGAGTTTACACGAGGAAAGCGTTAGAAGCTGTATGTCATCAGTGACGGGCCCAAGGGGCAGGAGAGAGACCTGGGAGGCTCTGCCAAGCACCACGGGCTCGCAGAGGGCAAGGAGAGTGGGTAGAAGGGGTGCAGGGCTGGGTTGGGCACGGGTACCCTTCCCAAAGATGGCCTGCACAGCACCCAAAGTACCCACAGCAATGTCTTCCAGTTAAATACAACATGGTGACATCACTTTGCTTGATTGCTCCCTGTGGATTTTTTTTTCCCCTTCAAGCAGGCCCATCTGCTTTTTGCTTTGAAGAGCCAGGGAAATGCATTCATCTTGACTTGCCTGCTTCGTGTCTGGATTAAAGGTTGCGTAGCAGCAGGGAGCAAGCAACCTCTCTCCCTCTGCTCTCCCACAGCCAATGAGAAAAGCTGCAAAACTCGTCTCATCCACATGACAAACACTTCAAACAAAAAAGCAAAACCCCACTACGCCACTTCGCCATCTCCTCGTCATTGGAAACAGCAGAGACAGGAACATCCACATTCGGTTTCCACTTCAAACCCAACTCCTTGATCACTTTCATGTGTATGTTTTGCCACCTACACACAAGAGCAATTTCATCCTATTAGGAAAGCTGAGGGGGATAGTGACAGCAATTTGTCCTTTAAAGTGACAGCCCCATGCCAAAAGTCAAAAGCAAGATGTGATTTGCTGTTGACCCAAACAGCTCTCCCGAGCTGAGCTGTGTGTAGACAGGAAGTCTTCCGGAAAAGTGAGCTTCACAGCAAAACTCACTGCTGCTTCCCATCATGCATGTTGAATCCTCCATTTCCAAAGCACTGCTTGTAACCCACCTCAGCGTGACACAAGGGAGAGCCAGCACTGCCAGATGCCCCTGCCCTGCCTGCAGGGAGGCCACAGACAATCCCCCTCCCCAGGTCACCATGCCCACGCCAGCCTAACACCTCCCAGTCACAGCATCAGTGCTCTTGTCCCTGCGCTACCTAGTGCTCCCACAGCTCCACAGAATCCCCAGATTCACCCTTCCAACGTTTCACAGCATAGCCTGGTCCCCACAGCCCTGCTTCTCCCCACAGGGAGGCTCCTGGGCACAAACCCCACCAGTCTCCACAGCTCCCCCCCCCAGCCAGGCTGGGCCACTCAGCTCCCCTTGCACCCCTACAGAGCAGCACAGCTGAAGCCCGCAGAGTGTGGGGCTCCCTGCACCCTGCCAGTGCCTCACAGCATCCTCACCAGCCCCTCACATGGGGGGCTGTGCCCCCTGCACTGCACGGCGCGCCCGGACACTCCGAAGGATGCTCATGGGTGCCAGCCTTCATGCAGGGCATGGCCAGCACTCCCCGCAACAGCAATGTCAGCCTCCAGCATCCCCGGAGACCCCCAGCACCCACGTCAGCGGCCAGGACCCCCAGACTGTCATCGCCCGCCCAGGCACAAGGGCTGCCAGCAATGCCCTGGAGCCCCGAGTCCTGTCAGCGCGCCCAAGCTGCCCCCAGCACCCACGTGGGACGGCGGCACCGCCGGGACCCCGCGCATCCACGGCGGACACCGCGCCCCCCACATCCCTGGGCATGCTGCGGGCTGACAGGCGGCTGACAGCCCCCACCCGGAGCCCCCCGGCCGCTGTCGCAGCCCGGTCCCTGTCCCGGAGCCGGTCCCGCACCTCTCCGCCGCCCCGCTCCGCCCGGCC
>VXAC01000960.1:6969-27919 GCA_013399225.1 Rhipidura dahli
TTTTTTTTTTTTTTTTTTTTTTGGTTGGGGAAGAGGGGGATTCAAGATAACTTTCTAAAATTACTCATATATATTATAGAAGGATTTCTGGCCCACTGATTACCACTGCAAAGGCAGTGGATAGTATATGGGATTTTGAACAATGCTGCAACTCCTCAAAGCCTTCTGCAATTATGTATGGGAAAACTTCGTTTTCTACCTCTAGTTGTTTAAGTTTTGTTTTATGAAAGCTCATGCAATCTGTGACAGGCAATAAGACCACTTTTAGGTTATAAATGAGATTCCTGTATAAGCCAGTGCAAAGTTTGCATAGAATGCTGTTCTGCAGCACAGCTGGGATAGTAATGATTCTCTACAGCAATCTTTTGTTAGCTGCTCTATGATGAAATTATGTTGAAATTGTAAAAATAACAGTGTAGTAGTGTCTATAAAAACAAGCTTCTCTCATCTCTATATCACTCAAAGCAGTTGCTTCCAACTGCATTTAATCACATGTCAGGATCTCTCATGAGCTGGACATCAGTCCATACTGTCTCAGAAACACTTTTTTGCATGTTGCTTGGCATAACATGCAAGTTTCCAGATGTAGAGCCATTTTATAAGGAAATGCTCTTCTAGAAACATCATTGCTCTCTACAAATTCCTGAGAAGGGGAGGTGGAGAGGGAGGTGCTGAACTCTTCTATCTGATATCAAGGTCTCATGACAACGGCTCAGAAATGCTTTTGTGGAGGTTCAGAGTTGACATTATGAAACATTTTTTTTTACGAGAGGGTGGTCAAATACTGGTTATAGACTTCCTAGAGCGGTAGTTGATGTCTCAAACCGATCAATGTCTGAGGCATTTGAACAAGGCCCTTAACAAAACATTTTAACTTCTGGTCAGCCCCAAAATATTTAAGCAGTTGGACTAGATGATCATTATAGAATCACTTCCAACTGAAATATTCTGTTCTATTCTATTCTATTCTATTCTATTCTATTCTATTCTCTTTTTTGTTGTTGTTAGTCTAATGCATCCTGCAAATGATCAAGTTAAACCAATTGAGTGGACAACTTAAGTCAGAAACAAGCTAGAGGTAGAAATGGAGTAAATACATTTTTCTTCAATAAGAACTGCCAATGAGAAATATCAATGTGGAAGCACTGTACAGTTATGCCATTTTAATGCAGATAATAGGTCAAGCGTAGGAGCAGATTTTGTCCCTGTTCCAGATGACCTGAGTTATGAATCTGAAATGGATAGAGGCCATCCTTGGGAAAAAGAGAAATGGCACTTATTGCTATTATAACTGTTTGGTTCTGATGAAACATGGTTCCATTTGCCTTGACAAAATTTCTGATGATATTATATAGATCAAAATTTGTCTCACATATATGTACAAGATTATGTCTCCTTTCTAAATTCTTTTTTCCTGCCTTTCTTGATGTCTCATTCCTTTTTTTTGATCATCATTTTTCTACAAGACACCATCACTTTCTTCTGATCTACAACAACATGGTTTCAAGAATAATTTCCTCCTTATTTTCATTTTTACAGAATCAAAGAATCACAGAATAGACTAGGTTGGAAAAGAACTTTGAGATCATCTAGTCCAACTTGCAACCTAACATTACCTTATCAGTTAAACCATGGCAATTTTTAATGTCTTCTGTCCCATTTATGACAAACCCATAATCTTAAATAATCAATCCCTATTCCCTTTTTCAGAAAGTGAATTTCCACCTCCTCAGTGATAATTTTAACTTGAAGAACAAATGTCTTCATAGCAAGGTGGTCTCTTCCCCTAGAAGTGTTGTAGAGGCAAGTATCACAAAAGAACAGCAGGAAATAAGCTCAATGAGTGTGTGAGGATCAGGTTCTCTCTGATGAAATTTAAGAAATATGTTGACTTTTTGAATAATAAAATAGGCTCAGAAACCAAACAAGAAGGAAATATTTTTCTTTATTACAATATGTGTAGCAAGTATTGTTATAGCTTATTATGGCAAATGTTAGTTTCAACAGATATCTTTTGTCTGAAGTATTAGGAAATGAATGTCAGAACAGCTGTGAGTCTGTTGCAATTTTTTACTTGAAGATGAAAGGTTGACTTGACTGGTCAGGCTTAATTTGCTCTGAAACAAGGTGTCATGAACAGTGAAATAGGCAATTTTGTCATCCAGAAGAAAAAAAAAAATATATTCTTTTTCTTTTCTGGATATATCTCAAATGCAGGGCAAAGTAACTTGTGAAGAAAGTCATTCTGGCTGCTTGCTGCAGTGCACTTGATCACAGTGTTACCGGATATTTGACATGAGTACCACTAGAAGGCCAAAAATTTTGCAAAAAATTGTTTCTAAGGACTTAGACAGAGGACTAAGTGCTTACTGACTTACTGACAGTGAAAATTATGAAGGTGAAGTATTTTTGATTTTTCCCATCTGCTCTATAGCATGCAATTTAAATAGAGAAGACTGTGAGGAAGAGTAGCAATGAAAGGATCAGAAAGTAATCTGTATAAATAAATATTATAACAAGTTGATATAATATAAATATTATATCAAGTTGTGGCATCTCTGTAGATTCTTCTGCTAATAAAACATCAGGTTTAGTTTCAAATGCATTGAGTCCCACGGATAAAACAGATATTACAAGCTTACTTGTACTTGTCACAAAAATATGTAAGTACTCAGCTCACCCATATTAACCAGGCTTTTTCTTTCTTTAATGAGAAGACATTCTGTATTCCTCAAAGATAAAGTTGCAACTCAATGGATAGAATTTATTTTTTGTGAAAAAATTCAAGTGGAAATACGTAGGATTTGCATATATACTCTCCTGTCACCCTGCAAAAGACCCTGCTGTGGACTCATGTTCAATGTATATCAGTGTGTGATACTGAAAATATCAACTCCAATATGTTTGTGCTTCCTTGGGTCTGGCTTTGTGGTAATGACATTGGCTTCTGCAGCAGTTGTGAATTTTTAATGTAAGTTATATCTTCTTGCAAGATATTAATGTAGCCTATGCAGCTAAAGAGTCATTATACTGCTTATTATTATGTGCATGCTAATGTTGTTTTCTATCAAGTTATAGTTGCTTTTTATTAAACAACAGAGTAAGGTCACTCTAAAGGTTATACCAGCTTTGCTGTGACAGTATTTAAGCTGCAGTACAAGTTTCCCTGATGTCCTGGGAGACTGTAAAATATATTGTTATATTTTCATCTACTAATTGCTCCTTCAAGTGACCTGGTTGTAGAGAAAGTATCTCAGCTTTTATTACATATACAGACAGATATGTTTCTCTGCATTCTGCAGAGAACTGTAAACATGGTATGAATAAAAAAAAGAAAACTGACAAACAGCAAACAAAAAAAACCCAAAGGCACAGGTTGTCACAGGCAACCTTGGGACTATAAATAGCTCACAACTGCTCGGTTAGAGAAATGCAGTCTTGGGACCTGGGCAAAAAAAAGGAACAATTTTCTGAGGTACATGAAAAATATATAGCAGATTAAGATGTAACATGGCCTTGCAAGTGTATACATAAATATGTGTACATAATGATTTTAACTGTTGTTATTACTGACAATACATACTTAGCTTTATTTATAAAGCAGGCTGGCTTTTTTTACCATAACAACACTTAGAATACAAAATGGAGAGATCTGAGTTTCTTGACTATTCTGCAAATTGTGATGCAGAAAAAACTGAATGAGACGGGATATGGAGATTATTAACTGAGATGAAGCACCTAGGCATGTAGGGCACATTATCACTACAGTTTCTTTAATCTATAAAAAGACAAGCATAATCTTTAATACTGAGAAAAAAAAATAGGCAATTAGATGGCTTTAGATAAATACAATTGCTTTTGTAACTTCATTGATCAAAGTTTCTTTACACAAGAGGCAGCACTATACCAAGTCTACCTGTTGCCATTCTTGCTCTGATTGTTTCTTGTTATGGAATATTAAATTTGAAACTGAAGCAAAATC
Organism: Rhipidura dahli; assembly: GCA_013399225.1. Lineage (NCBI taxonomy): Eukaryota > Metazoa > Chordata > Aves > Passeriformes > Rhipiduridae > Rhipidura > Rhipidura dahli. The sequence goes on from VXAC01000960.1 coordinate 10,952, forward strand.
TAAATATGAAAGAAAATCTTCAGCTTAAAACAGAAGAAAAAAAAAAACCCCAGATTTACTTGATACAGACTCTGTTCTCTGGATGGATGACTCAGTATATGTTTTTAGAGTACCTAAACCAAAAGACTACCATCCTGATTAGAGTGCCTGAGTGCATGCTTTGTTCTCAAATTTGCTTTGCAAGCATATCACAGTAATTACACCAAATACAACACAAACACATCTATTTCTAATGATAGCTTTTCTTGTTACTAAAATGTTCCTCTATTAAAAGAAGCATTTCTCCTAGAGACAAAAATGTATGTTAAAGGTCATTTCCACTGCAAGAAGTGCAGATTTTTACATAGCATTTTAATAACATTCTTTCTTTGACCAGATTCCCTCAAGCAATGAGCAAGGCACAGCTAATATTTTTTTTTCTTTTGCCATCAGTTTAGTGTCTGCAGGCTTTAGATGCTCACTGGATGCAGCCCTCAGGATTCTTTATTAGCTCAAAAACACTGATGGAAAGGAAAGTAATTTGATATCCTTTTCTTCATGAGTTAATGATTTCTGTTTCATCCTTAGCTCATTGTTAGAAAGAAAAGTTTTGTAATGTTGCAGTCATTGTTTACTTCTTATCTATTCAATGTATTTAATTTACTTTAGTCTGCAAAATACAGAACAAAGTCTACCTTCCTCCACTCTCATTTCATAATGAGTTCTTCCTCTCTCTGACTTTGACCTCTGTTGCTTCTGAATCAGGAGTTTTGCTGGTCATCTGTGAATGTGTACTGGATCAAGAAGGGACTTCATCCCTTCCATCCCCTCAATTGCAACCACTCAGTTGTTTTTACTCATTAGCTTCACACAAAAACTGACACTGACTTCAAAGACCTTTATTCAAAGGGCTTAGTTTTCATATTTTATGTGTACATTACATGCAAGTAAAGCACTTCACTTCTTTTTGAACTACTTCTCTGCTTTTCTGTGAAGCACTGACAAGATCTTACCTCTTTCTGCAAACTGCTGTGAGACAGTGTCATGTATTTTTTATTTCCTTGAGTATGTATATAAACAAGATTTAGTAGAATATCAAGATGGATCTTTTAATTATTTATTACCTGACTATTTTAGCAGTCTCTTACTTCAAAAAATTGGGCCTTTATGAGAAATTCATAAGCATATGAGTGCATTACAATATCACAATCAACTATGGGGTTCTGGAAAGTCACATTGGGACTGCATGTGCATCACATATGCTACACAGACCAAGCAGAGAATGGATGCTGAAAATACCAGTTATCATCAACAGCTCTAGAACCAGGGCCGAGTTCACCTCTTAAGCAAATCTGATCAAAACTGGCAGAATGAAGGGCATGGACCTCATGGTACATGTAAAAAAATCTAGTACTGCATAGGGAATTTCATGGTTTTCTGTGTGTATCATCATTGTCTAGTCCTGCCCAAACTAGTTTAGTATGGAAGCTGCAGATGTGTGGAAACTGCCTGTTTTCCAAGAGACATATTAGAAATAGGTAATATACAGTATTCCTGTATCTACAGAACTACTGCTAAGTAGTTCCCAAATGGTGGTGGTGGTGGAAGAGGATTTTTTCTGGTAACATAATTATGACTCTACTTCCTGTAGCATAACTCCAGTAGCATTTGCTTCCCCCTACTTTGAAAACCACAATTTCAGGTGTCTCTGTGCAATTAAACTTGCATAAATATCTTGTTATGCATATGTATCCTGGAAGAAAGAAAGTCTGTCAGTCTATCATTTATGTATTTGCATGCATTCTGATGCCCACAAACTTATACCTTCATGAAAAGCTAATACATGCAGGTTACTTTCTTCAAAAAAGTGTCTATAAAAGAAAATCATTTATTTTAGAAGAGACTTAAAATGATTTCTGAATTCCATAATAAACAAAAATCTCCATGTAGTCTGATTCTTACAAACCTGTTTGACTATTTTTCTTTCAGTTTTGGAAGAATAATTAATCATTACTGTGAATTATATGCTTTTGGTTTTGTAGATATTTCAGATTAGATCATGTTAGTATGGTTAAAGAAATTTCCTTGTAAAATTAGTTTGCTCTGATACAATGTCTAGCTATACTGGAATTAATTGTTTGCATTCTAGTCCCAGATAGTTTAGCTCTTCTCTTACTTTAAGTGACTTTGTTTTAATCACTCATGTGTCTTTTAAAAAAAAAATTCTTCTTTCTTTTTTTTTTTTTTAAGAAAGTTATGAATATTTCTATCACCAAAAAATCCCCAAAAATCAATGGACATCAATAAATTAAAAAAATACGGAATTAGGTCATATTAGTAACATCTATGTGTACTACACACCACATGGCATACAAAGAAATAAAGAATAATTTTCTCATGAAAAAAAGTCAATTTTAATTAAAATTAAGTCATCAGGATATAATAACATAAATAGACTTTACACTGCAAAGAACAGGCTTCTACTATTTGGGGGTTTTCGGAGGTGGAGGTGGGTGGTAGCAAAAATCAAATCAAATCAAATCAAATCAAATCTTGACAAAACTCAGCATTTTTGTACCATATAAATCAATTTTGTAGTGTCTGCTCTATTCCTTTTTCTGCAGGGCAACTTTCCACAGAATATGCCTCACTGAAAGACAGAGTGAAGCTGATGCAGACACACCTTGACTCCTGTCCTATGCCCTGTGGTGGGAATATGTGGAGGTAGAACACTGGCAATGAAGGGACCAGCAGCATGTTCCAGTTTTTGAATAGCCAAGAATTAGAGACACCAACAGGTGGCATTTTTGGGCACTGTCCACCTGGGCTCAGATCCTGTACTGCATTTTCTAACTGGCACGGCATCACTCTGAGTATTAATGTATTGGCTCTGAGTTGTAGAGCTGGCCAAGTCACTGGTGCCAGGACATTAATACTCTTTGTGCAAAGGAAATAAAGCTGCATTCTGCACCAACAAAGACAATGAAACCATTATTACTTCTGTCCATTCAAAAAGTGAGTCTCAGGTAGGAGAACTGCTATTCTGAAAATGTAAAAAAAAAATATATGCAGTATTTTAAAAAATAAACATTTATCCAAAGAGCAAAACCTGCCCCCTCCATCCCCGTCCCCCTGTTCCCCCCATTCTAAACATCAGAAATCAATACAGGCATGTAGATGTGAATGTGTGAATGCTGTCAAAAAGAAGATGGGCAAGATCAGGCCAGTAGTTTTTAAGAAACTGTGAAAATGAGAAACAGAAATACAGATATAGTTTAATCCAATCTGATGAGGCATAGCGAAATCCAGAACTTTAACATTCATACAGGGAATTTCATGAGAGGATCATTGAAAATATTGTACTACTTATGCCAACCAAACACATCTTCTGACCTTTTCAAAGCAGACTAATTCTCAGCAATCTCCTGAGATCATTCCTCTAAGTAGACCTCCTACAATGCAGCTAACAAATCTGTCAATGGTTTCCCTCGTGTCAGGATCCAATACTCTGACCAGGCTCTTTCAGATTCTCTGCTCAAGGATGGTTTAAAGTTTTAATACCAAATTTATTTATTTGAAGATATTGGATGTTACATGGGATTTCGATTTAGCAAGGTACGCAGCAGTGTACTGAGGTTCTCACACAAGCACAATATAGAAAATGCAATATTCACCTGGATCACATTACAAGCATAATTCCCATCATCAACCCCTACACATGTGCTGTGACAGTACTGAGCACCCTCAGTCACTGGAAAGAGTGGAGCTCAAGTCTGTTGCTGTTTTCAAAGTTTATCCTTTGGTTGCTCAGCTTTTGTACTGTTTTGAGCTGAGCCACAAATACACTTCCCCCATGCTGGTCCGGCTGGCTCAGAAAGACATTAAAACTATTAAGGTCATTTACACAGTCAGTTGACCGGCTCAAACATTTGACTAAAACAAAGGTCACCATCTGTTCTTTTTTGTTTTAAGTTCAGCTTTCCTTAAAACAGCTCTGATCACTCCCTGTACCTTTCCCTGAGTATCATAAACACATTCCCTTTTATCCTTCTTTCATTACAGGATTTTGGTGATTGGTTACACCACAGTATTTCTTCATGACAGCTGAAGGAAATTTCTGTTGATGAATCAGCATATTTTTTGATGGTACATGTGTCTGGATGGTGTATGCCAGAATCTATAGCAGTTTCATTAGGTAAGTCAAAAATAAAAAGCGTTCCTCATCTATACTGCCCCTCTAGGACAAAACATAGAATAAACAGAAAAAAAAACCCAAACAAACAAAAAAAAAAACCCAAATTTTGGTCTTAAACCCAGAATAGTCAAATAAATTTGGAGTCATTCAGTTACCAGAAAATACTGGGCATGCAGACAAATGCATCCAGCAGTACCTGTACTGTCAAGGAAGTTTCCAATGAGTATTCACAAAACACACCTAAATCAAAGAAAAAAGAAAGGTGACAAGACTAATTATGAATTAAGTGTAGTGTTTTATGCAACTAAGTTTTTGGCATCTCTGAAAGGTAAAGCGAATCAAATCTCTGTTTTGTGCGAAGAAAAATATTCACTTGAGGGCTTATATTTTATTTTATATTTTATTCAGTAATTTCTTTAAGTAAATAGAATCTAGGTTTTATTCTGAATTTTTTTGTTGACTCATCTGTTTGTATTCAGGTTGCTTGGAAATACTTGGTAATATAGTATATGATTTGACAAGTTATTTATGGCACATAATTTGCTTACTTTGCTTATATTTAATGCATTATACAAGCAGCAAGCTCAAATCAATACCAGCACAAAGGGTCAGAAACATTCTTCTCTGCAAGTAAACTTGTTTGTATGCATCATGATATTTCTTTTCCTAAAATGAATTTTATACACACAAGCAAAATAAAACCCCTTCATAGACAAAATATTACAAGAACTACATAGCTTGAAATATATGCACGCAAACTGACTGTCTTAGTACAGAAAGACATTAACTATAAAAGCATTAAATAGTTTCTTTTGTATAAAGGGTGACAGATTATATTAAATTCCTTAATATTCATTTTTTTATGTTGAAGCTGATGCTAGTTCTTATTCTTTAGTTGTGCATTAGTAATTTCCTGTGGTAATGGACCATATTTGGCTCTCCACTTCCTTGTTCCCTATATTTCTCTGCTTGTTGAAAGGACCAGGAAGCTCAAATGGACTGTGGAAGAAAAGGGAGACTGTCCCTTTGTTGATGCTGACAGAGCTTTAGCAGTGAAATTCTTCAGCTGTCTAGTATTTTTGTGAGAACTCTGTCTTTCCCACGCATGCTAAGAAAAATGTTACTAGTGTTTATCAATATCTGCACCTGCTTTTGTTTTTCCCAGATTGTTGTTATTTCAGTTAGAAAAACACTTGCCTGCTATGTGCTAGAAGTTGGGTCAGCCCCTCAAGGGGTGGCTGGCCAGAAGAATCAATTACCTTATGCCATCTAACTCACTTTGTGAAGTAACATATAAAAACTTTGGAAAAATTATTAAACTCGGCCCAGCTTGCCACTTTTCTACTGATTTGGACTCGTGTGGTTTTTCTACACGTCCACGTTGCACAGCAACCTCTCTTCACTGAGGGAGCTACCATGGGCACTGCCACAGAGGCTGAGAGATGTTGATGCAGGTAGGGCTGGCAGTGGAGGCAGGAAGGGCATTAAGGTGGGAGAAATGACTGCCCCCAAAGAACACAGCTCTGCTTTGGGCAATTTTTCATTCTGATTACTTTCTGGTTTTCTTGACCTAATTGCCTTGACATTTTCTACACATAGAGTCATGTTTCTCATCCTTATTCCAGTAAAGTGTGGCTGTCCTTATTTTAAACCTCTTTTGTAGACCTGTGGAGAGACACCCCAGCACAGCCACCACAAAGGTCTGGGCATCTCAAGATCCTGTCACAACCCCAAGCTACAATATGTAGATGGAAAAACAACATCTCCATCACTGCAGTCTGGAGGGCTGTGGTATGACTACTGGCAGGTAGCAGTCCTGATGCATTTTATTCCCACCACAGTGACCTCTAATTCTCTTCATTTATTTCCACGGTATATATATTTTTGTCATTAACACTTACTCTGTCAGTGTTAGTTGTCTATCTTACCTATTTTTGCCGCTTCACTCTACAGTGAACAAAATAAAATTTGTCTTAATGCACCCAACTTTTTGGTTTTTTTTAAAATAAGTATACTAAATTAGGTATGTGTTTTTTTCATGACATATTTGACCTTCCTAAAACACATCACCCTTTTTCTGTTAACTTGTGAAACAAAGTTTTAGGCTGTTCTGCATATTGTCAGAGACTTCATCTGTAATTGCAAAGGAAATGCCCATTTCAGCAAGTGAATCTGTTTGTTTTAGTTAAAGACACATTTGGACATATTCAAACAAGGAAAACAATGTTTAACTGTTGACTTCTGTGCTTTCACTTTTATTTGCAGTGCTGCAAGGATCCTTACCCTGTTCTAATAAAAATGTATACTCTTTGAACTCCCACAGTCAGATGTTTTTGTTCTTAAAGCTCACATGTACTATGGAGAAAGCTCCGCAATTAAAATGAAATAATTCTTAAGCCATAGAATGGTTAATTATACAAACTATGCAATTTTTTTTCATGAAGCTCCAATTCAGAACAATCTGAATTAAACTATACACCAAGGAAAAGTAAAACTTTTTTTTTTTAATTTTGGTGAAAAATTGCAATGCTTGAACTCCACAACAAGAAAGACATAGAGGATGGAAAGAAAGAACTTGGTTTTACTTGAACTAAAGATAATCTAGATCATCATGTCCTTGTTATTTCGTTGGCCAATTTATATCTAAAGAAGAACCAACACAAACCCCTGAAAACTCTCAATCACCCCTCCCTCACCTTGAACTTGTTTACTAGGAAGCTCCTAAGCCATCTGAAGTGCACAAAAAAAGAGGAGAAATAAAATAATCCATTATATAGCATCTTAATGAGGTTTTGTTTTGTTGTTTTAGAACTTTGCCCCATTGCCTCATTAAATTAACATCTCCCAGCTAAGCAGTTTCTGTTTGGCTTTTTTTCTTTTTTTTCCAATAAGGCTGACTCTGAGTTACTGAACAATCCTTGCACTTTCCTTTACCAAGTACATTCTGTTTGGTTGGTTTTCCTCCAAAAAAAATATTGATCTATTTCTAGTATTTCTACCTGAAGGTTTCAGAAATCACTGTGGTTCTGCCCAACCATTGTCACAAGGTAGTCAGTTTACAGAGCTCTGTTCCTCTTGGCAAGTATCAGTCAGGAGCTTCTTCAAAAGGCTAAGGATAATGGGGAAACAGTCTGACCTCAAGTTCATTTGTGCTTGGTGGAACTTAGAAACATCAGACTCTTCAACTGTTTCCATTTTTTTGAATATTTGTTTTGACCATGTGATTGTTTTAATTGTCTTGAAAAATATTGGTCTGAGCATTCATTAGGAAGATAAGCATATTCATAATTTCTGTTTTTTCTTTTATGTATTTTCATTAATTGCTTAAGTTATACAACATCACATTTCTTTGTATTAATTGGGAAATCAGCTTTCGCATTAAAAAAAATTATTTCTGGATTTTTTTATTTTTTTTTTTTTTGTTCTCTATGGGGATATTTGGTCTAAAATGGAAACCAGGCTTAAAGATTTGCACTAAATCAATGTAGTAGTGTGCGTGTGACAAACACCAGGGAGTGGAATATGCATCATCAACTCTTGTTGTAAAATAATTTTAAAAAGGAAAAAGAAAAGGTATTTTCTTTATCTGACATGAAAAAAGGGAATTTTTTTTTCTCACTGAATATCTTGAAATATGGTGGGAAAAAGACACAAAAGGAAATAATACTTTTATGATCATAAAACTTTGGTATTGATGATTTCACATTAAATGGTTATCATGGTTTACAGCAAGAAATGAAAACATGAAAAAAGAATACATTATACTCTTGTCATTAATGAATAAAGCTAAAATGGAATATGCAATTTTTTACATTTATGGATAGTTACTCTGAAAAAATATGGATATTTTTATGGGTCTTATGTGACGTATAGTCCAGCTGCAGGTAGACACCACAAAAGTCAGGTTTGTAGCATGTAAAACACATTTCCTAGAATTTATTTAAATTTTGATCAGTACCTAACTTTTATTCATTTGTTATGAATTCAAAGGAGATTAACATAATTTCAGTGACAGTTATAGTAATGATGTATTATTTTCCACAAGCACTAGGGTTTGGGGTTTTTTCAGCTTTGAGGGACTTGCATCTTGTACTGTTAAAGAGTCTTACACTTTACGTGTGGTGGAGACATTTCACGAGAAAAAAAAATTCTGGGACATTAGTAAGACTTTGTTAGTTCATTGTCTTACACCACAGTGGATCTAAATCCTTCAGTTTAGACAAGATAATGTTTCAGTTTTATATTAAGCCATTTAGGGCATAAGCGTGTGGTATATAGACCTTGGGGTCAAATGCCTTGCTTATTACAGAAACATGAAGAGAGGAGACAAGACATTTAATTATTAGATTTAATTATTATAATTTATTACAGACTTGTACCAATTAATACCCCATAAATATATTATCATGAATATGTATGAAGTTTAAATAAAGCAGGAACTGCTTTACCAATTTCAAAATGAACACTGAGAAAAAAATTCCCGGGAAATAAACCATCTAGGTTTTAGACCAATACATTTCCAAGTTTCAGCTAACATGGGAATTTGCATTCAAGTGGCAAGCTGTATGCCAAGTAATTCTTTGATTTTGAAAGATGGTCCTTGGAGAAAGCCGATGCAGCAATTTGGTTTCCTTTTGGAAGGTAGAAGAGGGAAAATCAGACAAAAGAGCTGAAAATTCTTGCTCATAGATTGAGAGATTACTGCAATAAAAAAACAAAAAACAAAAAAAACAAAAAACCAAAAACAAACAAACAAAAAAAAAACCCCAAACAAAACAAAAAACCAACCAACCAACCAACCAAAAAACCCCAGCTATGTCTTGGATGCTATTGAAGGAAGTCCCTTTCTAAGAAATTTCTAGGAGATGATTTTGTGGGGGTTTTCTGCCATTTGGAATACTACAGAGTTTAATGAAATGGCACATGAAAGCATTAGCTTATTCTAAAGGACAGAATAAACTGGAGGAAAACTGTCATGAATGAAACCTTTCTTTATTTCTGAACTGACCTAATATCCTTGAGAAATGTAATTTAAAACATCTAGTTCAGTTCATCTTCTGTTATAAACTGTTTTCTTGGAGAGGAGGATTAAAACCTATTGGCAGGGTTTGAGGAGTTTAGTTCATGAAGAATTTCTGGTAGTTTATTTCAAAGTACTGGGAAACCTGGATTTCAGAATAAATTAACAGAATCATCTCCAATTTCTGCTACTGATTACCCAGGGAGTCAGTAGGGAAACTAACATAGATAAGGCTTTTACAATTTTACCTCCTGAATTATGATGTTTCTTTTATTCACAGGTGTTTAAAATAATTTTCAGTAAATATTTTTAATGCATTTGGACAAATGGAAATTTATTTACAACAGTAAAGAAATGTGTTTCAAATAAGGTCTATAGTTCATAAAATCAGTAAGTCAGTAAATAATAAAACTTTTTACTTATTTAATACACAGAGAAGAAATATTTGAAATGCAACCTGACAGAAATATAACAGATTAAGAAACAGTAATATACATATCTATTCACATTTACTCTAGTATTGACAATTGAAGTGAAAAGCTCTATCATGTTAAAATGAATGTCTATTAAAAAGTAAAATAGGAAAACTGTCTGATAGCAACCTTATTATAAAAAGATGAAGAGATACCATTAAATCCCATATCCATAAAACATGATACTTAAATTCTAAGTTCAAGACAGTTTACCCCAGTCAGAAACACTTTTTGTGGTTTGTTTTTGTTTTGTTTTGTTTTGTTTTGTTTTGTTTTGTTTTGTTTTTAAGGTATTTGAATTGAGGCAATCTATATACAGTAATATGCTGGGTGCTTTGAAAGCAGCACATTTTTGTAAGTTTGTTATTATGTATGACTACATATAAAGGGTGGAAAGACTTCTTGGTTAGTAGCTTAGAGATTTAGCTATTGTGTTTAGATTGATTATTTCCCGGTTTTTACATTGTGCACTTTGCTAACTATGACTTTAATATTTGTGAAATAGCTGTGATTAAAATTTACATCAGAGAACATTTGGTTTCTCTTTCACTTCATAAAACTTCAGGCATGTTTCCATTCAGACCACCTATTTTTAGTGTTGATTTATATTCTGTTTCTTATAAAGGAACAAAATACTGCAATCACATGATGAATGAGTAGAAATTTAAATCATTTTATATGTAAACAAGTGAGATTTGAAACATGACAGAAATGCTCTTGTTTCTTTTTTCTTGCAGGACCTATCAGAACAAGATTTTAGGTAGCTATTGTATCTCCACACATTAAAAATGTGGATGAACTCTCCTTGTTTTTTGACCAGCACTAACTCCTCCCTGAGCTCCAAGAACAAAAACATCAAAAAAAGAACAATTTGGACGTTCAGAAAAGTACTTTATGCATCTAGCAGCAGCTAAAATTCCTTCTTTTCTGCCTGAAAGGTATATATAGTTGTTGTCCCAGAAGAAATGTCAATCTACTTGCTGAATAAATATGATGCTTTTTAATCTTATTTTCTTCTCCAGGATGTGAAAGACTAGAAATGAAAATTATTTGGTGTAGATTAAGGTCTAGATAATGAGGTAACCAACACAAGAAGTAAAAACTTTCACAGAAATGTGAAATAGAGGTCTCACTGGGACAAATGCTAAAGAAAATTCTTCTGGTTACTTAATTTCCTTGCAAATAGATTGCTAGTTATAAAATACCAAACATATATATTTTTCTTCTGCAGTTTGCCTTTATAAAGCATTTGATAAGTTAGACAACTTTGCATTTAATTAGCCTTGCCTCAATCCAAGTCATTCTGGTTTCCTTGATGTGAGTCCACACTGGAAAATATCAATATCTTTCAAAATACTTGCATGGTATCAATTTTGAAGGTTACACTTTTAAGCTACTGACATGCACAATTTGCAGGGATCTCAGACTGTTAAAGACATGAAGTTAATGAAAAAATTGCATGCACAGCAATGTAATGACTGTAGATCAAGCAGTACTTCTGTTGAGCCCTTAGTAGCCAGGAAGACTGATTTAACAGAAAGAACACTGGGATTATGATATGCCCTGTTCTTTGCCTTACTCCTGTTTCCTAGCTCATAGAAGCTTAGATCTTTCTTTTGAAGGAAAAGCTATAGGTACAAATATAAATGTATAAGCCCTTGCATTATAAGTATATTTAAACCACGCCATCAGGAGTATTTCACCGATATTTCTTCTTCCCTTCTAGATGTGCATGTACAGAAGGGACAGTTGGGTTCCACAATGCAGCAGAGAGGTAACATTCTTCAATTCAGTGGTAATTACACCACAATTAGCAACATTCTTATGTCTCATATTCTGTGATCCTGTCTGCATTTATTTGGAAAGAATTGCCCTTGTAAAAATTTTCTTTAATTCTTCTGGTGGCAGTTCTGAGTTAATGCTGCCTGATGCAACCCAAGTATTACCTATTTTAAGATTAAAAACCCCAAACATTGAAGTAAAGCTGTAATGCCACCATAATTTCTGTACTAATAATTGAACATTCTTGTTGTCTTGCAATGGTTCATCTGTTATACTGAGAACTCTGGGCAAAATTAACAATGCATATGGTAGTATTTTATCAATACATGGCATTCAAACTATAAGTAAAATAGAATTTGGTTTCAGAGAACCTAAAAGCATCATTCATATCAGAAAAAAGGTAAATTCAACAAATAAGTGCCAACAAGTAAAAATTTTTTGCCTGGGGCACAAGCTGGGTGTACAGTGTGGAAACTGAGAACTGCCATTAGAGACAAAACTGCAAGACAGAGTAGATGATTATTGCATCATAATTGTGGACAAATACCTGCGATATTTCATCTCTTGTTAATGTTGCATCTTGATTTTGATTTTCTGTCATACCCTGAGGCTTATTTATTTCAGCAGTGGGTCTTCTGATCTGACAGGGCTTTTTGTCAACTGACAAAAAAAAAAGTTAGATAATGAAATAACATCCTACGTAATTTTATTTCTGCAAATGTCAACCTTTTCAGTTCCCACTTGTTTTGCCACTTTGTCTTAGTATCAATATATTTCTTCCTTATTTGTCTTATTTTCCTTCTTTTCTAATGTATCTTATATTACTGGTTCTTTCTATTAATCCACAAACAATTTTCAAACTCAGTTCCCATCCTGTTTCAGTTTGTTAGAAATGAGTGGATTCAATCCAGGACACCAGTTTATAGAATACACAAAAGTCTATGTTTTTGTAACTTAACTGCTGAAATATACATTTTGGGTACTACCTAAATAACACCACTACCTATAATACTACTTGTTATTAATGATTCTTTGAAGTTCCTAATAAAAGATCAGATTTTCATTCTTTATACTGTAATTGCCTTTAAAAATTGAGTAATTTTTAGCTTTAGGAATCAGTCCTAAGTTGAACTGCTATAATCTGTACTTTGTCTTTTAAGTTTTGTGTTGGGTTTTCATGGCCAGGTTTTGGTAATGGCGGGGTGGCTTTTGTGAGAAGCTACCAGAAGCTTCCTCCTTGCCTGGCAGAGCCAATGGCAGCTGGCCCAAAACAGACAACCAAGACCAAGACAATCAGAGATAGTAGCTAGGCCACTCTGATAACATATTTAAGAAGGCAAAAAAGTTATTGTGCAGAAATAATGTGGCCAGAGAAGAGTGAGAACATGTGAGATGAACAGCTCTGCAGACACCAGGATCAGTGGAGAAGGAAAGGCAAGGAGTGCTCCAGATGCTGGAGCTGAGATTCCTCTGCCTGTGTTGAAGGCCATGGTGAGGCAGCTGTGCCCCTGCAGCCCATGGGGAATCACAGAGGTGCAGAGATCCACCTGCAGCCTATGGAAGACACCTGAATGCTGGTAGAGATGGAAGCCTGAAACAGCCTGTGAACCCACAGGAAACCTGTGCTGGAAGAGGCTACTGGCAGGCACCTGCAGACCCATGGAGAGAGGAGCCTACACTGGAGCAGATTTGTTGCCAGGACTTGTGACCCTTTGGGGGATCCACATTTGGAGCAGGCTGTGTCTGAAGGACTGCACCCTCTGGAAGAAGTGACCCATGTTGGAGCAGTTAGTAGATCTGTCTCCCTTGGGATGGATTCACATTGGAGAAATTAATGGAGTACTGAGAGGTCCCCCATGCTGGAGCAGGGGAAGGATTTTCCTCCCAGAGCAGAGGCAGGAATAATGTGTGATGAACTGACCATAACCCCCATTCCCTGTCACCCTGTGCCAAAGTGGGTGGAGAAGGTAGAGCCTGGGAAGGAGGGAGGAATGGGCAAAAGACATTTTTAAGATTTATTTTACTTCTCATTATCCTGCTCTGATTTTTGTTGGTAATAAGTTCAGTTAATTTCCTCAACTTCTGTCTTTTTGCCCATGATAGTATCTGATGAGTGATCTCTCCCAGTCCTCACCTCAGCAAAGGAACCCTTTGTAATACTTTCTCTCCCCTGTTCAGTTGTGGAGGAGGCTGATAGAGTGGCTTTGGTGGGTGTTGGCATTCATCCAGGTTCAACACACTACACTATTCTACAACATCTATTTTGTTACAATAATGCAACCTCGCATTGTGGAAAATAAATGGTTTGTACATTTAAAAAAATTGCCAATTTCAACAAAAGCAAAATTTATTGTTTAATGACAGATGGTCAAGGTAGCCTGACATAATTTTTACCGTTCTTCAGGAATTCTACACTTATTTAACCAAGACACAAAACTTAATAAAATCTCAGTGTTCAGAACTGCAGAAGAAATTTCAGTACATTCTAGGAGATTTATTATTTACACAAACGTCATCATCAATGTTTCAGTATAGAGCTGAACAGGGTGAATGAGACTTGCATGAAGTATGTATATCTGTATACCTGGCAAGCAAAAGATCACCAATATGGTTACCAGAATTGAAACAGAGGACATGGTTGCTCTCTTATTCTCAATATTATTGTGAATACAAGTAAAAAAGACAGATGGATACAGTATGAGATCTTACTTCTGGGACACCAGACATCTGCCCCAAGTGTCAGATTCCATAAGGTTGTCTATTTCTTATGCTAATTATACTAATGATTTTGTAACATTTGGCTATGAATTCTGATTTAAAGGTTAATATTTACAAGGGAATTCCTCACATTCATATCAGCATTGCAATATTCCAATTCAATATCACAAAAAGTGTTGGTAATACTGAAAATGAGGATGATTCCTACTTAGGTGTCCAGAAAAACTTCTAAACCCAATATTTAAAAACATGTCAAAAGATGTATTCCCTATCTATTGTTGTAATAGCAATATAATTAAAGACAAAAGAATCTGCTTTCATTTCTGTCCTAGCTTCCTGACAGATACCAGGAATGGTTTTGCTAGAAAAGGAGAGCAAGAATTATTTGTATCTGTCTCACAAAAACACAAGCCTCTACCACAGGCTACTCAAGGTGAGCCTGTGGGAAATGAAAATACAGGAACCTTTATGAACATAGCAGAAATAAAAAAATAAAAAAAAATAAAACCAGGAAAAAAAAAATAGATTCAAGTGAGACCTTTAATAACACGTTTTAACTTGTTATTTTAAACAGGCAATTTGCACATCCCTTAGAATGGAAAGCCTGAAGAACTTGCTTTTATGAAAAAGACTAGCATTTCTATAATGAAAATCTCTACATTAAATGAAATTTTGATCCTCATATTAGCTCCATGGTGTGAAGAAATAGTCTCTGCTTGCTGTGTTTCCAAACTTTCATTCTTGTCAGAATAATTAATGAAGACTTGACCCTTTTGTTTATTTGGGTCTTTTTTTAATTAGTGGACCAGGTCTCAAAAGACGTATTTACACCCACCTTTTAAACAAATGCTTAGCTTTTGCATATGGTATCTCTGCAATTAAATTGTTATTCATTTCTGTGCTATTTGACAGTAGCACTTATATGCAATCTATCATTGACAAAAGTGTAGATGATAACTCTGGAGAAACAGGACATCATTAGTCTTTTTGCCATGAGGGTGAAAGAAAAGGGGAGAGATGCAATTCATTACACAGGACACTCTATGCTCTTTGCAGCAGCTACAGCAGATTAGCTGGCCTGCTGCCAGATTAATGGAGATGTAGGGTAAAAGTAGATGGTGTTGAAGACAGCAACACAATAACATCACTTTAGGCTGTTTTCTACATACTGCCTACCCTAGCCCACTTTTCTTACTTAAGGCATCTGATACCACAAGTGTGGAAAAATATGTTATTCTTGAAGTTACAATGCTCCTTCTTTTGGGGAATTTATTCAGTAAATCAGTTCACACATTTCTCTAAGGCAGAGATTTTATTCTGAATAATTCTACCTTAACTCCTCAAACAGAAATCAGGGAAGCAGTCAGTCACTAAAAAGTGTGTCTTTCAGTTTCTACAAGTTAATCATTTTTCTATGTAATCACAGGTTTTTTGCTATCTGTTTTTTAAAAATAATTAATGATCAGTAGGAAAGGTTGGATTGATGGGTGTTCTAGGATTATTAGGAAGTAAAGGAAGGAAAAGAATGTTGTTCTATTATCAATGACAAATGCTATTAATAGCTGTTTAGAAGATAAAAAAAACTAGGTCATAGAAAAAGGTGCATTTATAGATGAAGTTATTTTCTCAGTACTGACAAAAATTTCCCAATTAATAAAATATTTTCAGAGTAAAAGATCTCCTGTCCTCTGATCTCTCTGAAGCATGCACATACACACACGTTACAGTAAATAACCATGAAACACACACCTGCACTTTATTTTGGTGTACTTCTTGGCATATTACGTAGGCTTGAAATGCTGTTTGTCCCCAGTGACTTGTACTGAATCCTTCTAGTGCTTTACAGCAGTTGTCAGTGCTAGTGGGATGCTAAATGCTGTGTATTTTCCATTCCCAAAGGACAGAAAAAAGATGGAAGCCAGAAATCAATTAAAATGTTCAGGATCAGGGGTTAGTAAGCCTTCATTCTTTAATATTTCAGAAATAAACACATTTCCTAGGGGAAAAAAAAAAAAAAAAAGCAATCTCTTAAGTACAGTCAAGGATTTTAAAATGGTTATGAACCTCAAAATGCCATTTTGAAAAATACAGTAGACCACCAGTTGGTAATGAAAACTGATACTGAGCAACATTTGCTTAGGATTCCAAAATTATTTGTGAGGTTCAGTGAGAATTACACGTGTTTGATTCTTCTATTTTTCATTTTTTTTACTTAGGTTTTGTCAAGGCCAGGGGAAAAAAAAGGACAATAAGAATAATCTTCCTTTCTTGAAATAATAAAACTGTACAAAAATTGTCTGTAAATTTTTTACTTTTTTTTTTTTTACTTTATTTTATTTTTTGTGAGTGATGGAATCCTTTAGGAGACAGGTGCACTGCAATGGACCTAGTAAAAACAATTAAACACAAGATTTAAAATAAGGTAAACTGTGAAAGAGTCAAACTGTTATTTAATTTTCTTGTCTTTGGTTGAATGGGTAATGTGAAAGCCCATGTATTTCAAATGGAACACCACCATTACTTGATTGTCTTTTTAAGGTAGTCTCTTAAGATTTGTCTTTTAGGTAGTGGATTTTGGGGCACACCAGTCTGTACTCAGTAGAAAATCGGTATTTTGTACAAAGACATGCAACACTTACATTAAAGCATAAGTGAAGTTATCTGAAATGATGCAGTTAAATTCAAAAAAAACTTATCTAGTGGGAATATAAAAACATAGGAATGAGACAGAAAAAGGTTCATCATTCTCTCACTTAAAACAGCATATTAAATTGCTCTGGATAGATATCCCCACCCCGCCC
>VXAC01000960.1:33075-47925 GCA_013399225.1 Rhipidura dahli
AAAAAAAAAAGGAAGCACAAAAGAAGGTAAAAATTACTGAAGTATGGGAGAGACCACATAAACCATGGTAGGTAAAGGCAAGTACTGTAGAACAGTGTGGCAATTTCTGGGGGAAATTTAAGGTAGAAAATAATCAGAGGAAATCTATGGATTCAAGGCAGTTATGAAGGGCCAAGTAGGTGCTTAGAGGGATGGAACACCTCTACTACAAGGAAAGGCTGAGAGAATTTGGGCTGTTCAGACTGGAGAAGCAAAGACTCCAAGGTGACTTTGTTGTGGCCTTTCAGGCCCCCTAAAGGGGCCTACAAAAAAGCTGAAGGGTGACTTTTCTCTAGGCTGTGCAGTGATAGAACAAGGTGTGATGGCTTTAAATTGAAAGAGGGTAGGTTCAGATTAGATATTAGGAAGAACTTCTCTGTTGTGAGGGTGGGAAGGCATTGAAAGAAGTTGCTGATAGAAGCTGTGGATGCTCCATCCCTGCAAGTGTTTAAGGCCAGGCTGCATCGGGTCCTAAGCAATCTGATCTAGCAGAAGGTATCCCTGCCCATTGCAGAGGGATTGGAACTAGATAATCTTTAAGGCCCCTTTCAACAAAAACCATTCTCTGATTCTATGATTTGATGATGGTGATGTCTCTGAGACAGGTATGAAATGAGAGGTAAATGAGAGTTACAGCAGTTAGGGTCTGGTGTTCACATTAATGTTCATTAACTCCTTCACTTATCATACAATTTGTACACTTTTCTTATGCTGAAATTCTTCAAAGAATAGCAAAAACATCATTTTAAACAGTATTTATTTTTCCTCTTCTTTGTTCTAAGGAATGTTGTAAGCTGACACTGCCTCCAATAACTCCAAGGCTGGGGTTTCATCATGCCCAGGGAGCCAGCGTGTCTGCCTAGGCTGGGAGGTGTTTGCAGGTGCAGTGGGTAGCAAAGCTGAGCATGTATCCCAAGGACACAAACACAGACATGTGTGTACACCCACAGACACACAGGTCTGACTGCACACACTGCCACAGACAAGGCACTGCTGTCAGCAGCACCCAGACGTAGTGCTCACACTAACACAAGTGCAGACAGCCAACTGTGTCTTGCTTAGGATTGAAGGTCACTAATGCAAGTAAGTGCATGTGCACACACACACACACATCTACCACTCTCCAGTCACAAGCACATGCACATTTGCGGATCCCTTGAGTACTGATATTGCACCTTTGTCCATCTGGTACCTGTTCACAGATCCTGGGACTCCTTACCTGCCCCACAGGTCCCTGATTCACATGCAGGTGCTCAGCCCTGCTGTTTGAATGGTGCCCCTGCCTAGTACCAGGGTTAGGGGAGATACTTGTCTCCAGTTCCAGCAACCAGCATCAGGCACGCAGCACTCAGCCGGCCCCTCACTCACCTCACTCACCTGGCCCCCTGTAGTCGATTTTCCTAAAACACACTGTGGGAAATGAAGTTACAGAGAATTCGCAGGTACAGACAGAGTACATAAACAGCATTGTGCTTGAACAGACAGAAATGGATACATGTTTCCATCTGAGACCTTGGTGAAAGCTGCCTGACTTAGAAAAGTGAGCTTTGCTTTTGCAGCTTAAAGTGAGAATGTAGTTTTGTAGTTTTGTAGTTTTGAAATAAATATGCTTTACAAAAGTAGAAATGTACTTTTAACAAGTAAGAATATACTTTATGTAAGAAATAATAGTGATAAGTAAAAGAGTAAAGAATTTTGAGTTTAACAATAAACCTTTTAGTGAAGCTTCTTAGAAAGTTAACATGTAGCAATACAAGCCTTTACCATAGGCCTTAATAGCAACATGTGGATTGGTAAAGAAAATACGCATTGCAGTAAAATCATGTACAATGATGATTGGTACAAATGTGTTAGCAAGCTTTGTGGCATTTTCTTTTTGGCTTAAAGAAGTACAGAAGGTCTTGTAGAAAAGAAGTATCACTCAGTGCTGGTGTAGCTACCCAGGCATCTGCACCTGCTGCTGCTGCTGCTGCTGCCTTTGCTACCTCAGTGGCTGTGCTTGCTACAGCTGCCTCTGCCATTGCTGCTACTGCCAACCCCTGTCTCATCCTTCAATAAATATGAGACTGATTCAACATTAAACCACCTCAGTGACATCTCTCAATCGTTCCCAAACCCCCCACTAATCCCTACAGCACACCATTTAACAATGCAGCTGAGGCCAAGTCCCCCACCTGCCTCCAGCTGGTGTTCCTGAGATCCCACTGGCTCCAGCCACTGGCATCACCATCCCAGGAATCCTGCATGCCCATCTTTCTGTAGTGTCTGGTCCCAGTCCACTCACACCCACAGAAACCAGCTCCTCACAGAGTCACAGAGTTACAAATGGGTAAGTTTGGAAGAGACCACTGCAGCTCATCTGGTCCAACCTCTCTGCTGCACCAGGGTCTCCTAGAGAACATTGTTCAGGATTGTGTCCAGACAAATTTTGAATATCTCCAAAGAAGGAGACTTCACAACCTCTCTGGACAACCTGTTCCAGTGCTTGTCATCTGCAGAGTAAAGAAGTTCTTTAGCACCTTCAGGTGAAATTTCCTGTGTTCCAGTTTCTGTCCATTGCCTCTAATCCTATTGCTTGGCACCAATTAGAGGAGCCTGGCTACGTGCTCTTGACACCCTCCCTTCAGATATTTACATACATGGATAAAATAATCTAAACCCTCTGGTTCTTAAGCTTGCACAGGAAAAAAAAATGAGGTGGTACAGGGAGACCTACCACAGGATTTAAGGAGAGCACAGCTGAAGGGCTGGGAGATAAACCTTCTGATGGGCCATGCCCTGCATGCAGCTGGCCTGGACCATTCCATACAGAGCTCTATCTGTCCATTACCCTTCCCACCCCCTTCCCTACAAGCTCCCTCCTAAGCCATGTCTGGTCCCCCTGACACACCCCTTGAATATCACAGATCCCCATGTGCTTGTTTCCTTCTTATGACTGAAAAACCCCAGGCTGTTCCTCTCCAAAGCTGTGCCTATAGTTACTTAATGGGCCTTTGGCTTGTAACTGAAGGCTTTTTGTCCTTGGTAATGACTCTGCTGTCGCTTGTCTCTTGGCTTTGTGTCTCTGTGTCTTCTTATTTATCACTTCCACCTTAATTTATTATCACCTTCGCACTGAAGAGGTCCTTGATGGGATCACTTCCATAAAGCAGATGCTCTCACATTCCTCATATGCTTACAGTCTGCCCTACTAAATTTCTTTTCTTTCATGAATAAAGAAAAGTAGAGATATTCCTTCAAGTATCGTTCAGAAACAATAATTAATATTTAATAATAATATTACTACTACTGCTATTACTACTCCTAATAAGGGCAACAATAACAACAACGAAAACATAGGAAATTGAAGAAAAATGTAAGTCAGAACTTCTGGAGGAGCCATTAGTGAAACCCTGTCTCTTACAAAGCTGCTGACAGCTTTGCCATTGATTTTATTAGTTCTATGACTTCAAACAGGGTCTTTTGTATGGGGTGTTAATTAAATGCTTCTGGGCTTGGAGAAAACAGAAGGAAAATGTAATATTAACATGTAATATTAAATTATTATTAATATTATTAATTAATATTATTAATGTAATATTACATAATAATGTAATATTATGCCTTGATGGGAAGGCAGATTGTTTCAGCCTACTTCAAATCTTCATATTCCTTCTTCACCCTTTGTGACATTCAAAGTGTTCATGCATGTTTGAAATGTATTGCACTTCATAATGATTGACTCCATTTTATTTCTGGACCATTTAAACAAAAGTTTTCATTTGCATATATCTTGTGGTTTTCTTACACTGATGCCAAACAGAAGATTAATTGGAAAAATTAATGTGTAAGATGGGCTCTTTTCTTTCTTTTTCTCTTTTTTTTTCTTTCATTCTTTTGTTCTTTCTTTTGTTCCTTCTTTCTTTCCTTCTTTTGTACATGAGGAGACCTAGAAGGCAAATTAGACACTGCCCTTCTGCAGTCTCTCTGCCTCAGGAGCTACAGTGCATCTACACAGGAGGCTGGTCTCTCTCAGTACTCTTTAATGTTGAAGAAACCAGTCTTCGTTGGGAGGGTAGGTATCAGGGTGTCTTGCACTCCTACAATTTTGCTGAGCAAAATGAGGCCAGTGGTATCACTTTCATACAAGGTAAAGATATTGCTGTTTGGCCACAGGAAATATAGGAGAAAACTGTGTTGATATCAAAGGGGATCCTTATTAGTTAGATGATTAGTGTAACATGCCCTAAGGATTCCCTGCTGCATTTACTTTGTTAGAGATAACAATAGACAGTGCTGCTGTCTTTGGATTTTGGTCCACAAAGAATTCTTTTGTCTTTGTCACCATTTCTGAGTAAGGCTGTAATTTATGCTTTTGTCAGTGTTAGACTAGAGCTTACTTTCCCACTGCATTATATCATTTGCGTTCATTTCTTCAATATGAAGTTAGAAGAGAAAGGAGACACAGATCTTGACTCCTGTGGTGCAATTTACTTGCTCAGAATTAGATAAAAGAAGTGCATCTTTTTTTCTAAACGCATAATTAATCAGCAGTTTCTATTGCCAGAAGGTTGTAGTGAGGCAAGGAAATTAGTAGGATTTAAAGATATTTAAACTTTTTTTGAGAGTAAATTAGTATTTTATAAAGATTTTTAAGAATTTTGAAGCTGTTCTTTAAAGCATAAGCCAGACATTTGACTGGTCAAAGAAGAAAGTTCTTATGAGACTACATTACTTCTTACCAGCCTGTAAAAGGGCTTTCTAAACTTGATAA
The DNA here is from genome assembly GCA_013399225.1 of Rhipidura dahli. Taxonomy (NCBI): domain Eukaryota; kingdom Metazoa; phylum Chordata; class Aves; order Passeriformes; family Rhipiduridae; genus Rhipidura; species Rhipidura dahli. Next base: position 37,868 of record VXAC01000960.1, read on the forward strand.
GGTTCATATCATGCTGATTACAATTGAAACAATTCTCCTTTTAAAATACGGCTTTAGATAGACATCTGGTCAAATAACATAGCATTTCTTTAGTTCTGAAGAAAGTCTTCCAGAAAATACATTTAAAGACCAAATCACTGGAGACTGAAGCACTACTTAAATCTTAAAGAATTTTATAACAAAAGGTATCATCCACTTATGTTATAAAATACCTCTGCTTCGGATAGCAGTGGCATTACTGAAGTTCCAGTGGTTCCAATTAAATTCCAGCCCAAGCTTTTAAAATTAAAACTGTAAAGAGAAATTAAATTGCACAAAGGGGTAGTTCTGTCTGTTTTTTATGAAAAGGCAAGTCACAGTGGATACTGGTATTCAACACACAGACGTCCTCAAATTTTTCATTTCTGAAGACCTGTTGACATGGAGTGGAGGATATATTTTCCTCTGATACCAGTTTTACTGTGGAATTTGCAGTTTGTTCTTGCCTTGGCTAGCTAACTCTGTGAAGGTGGAAGGCAGGTATATTTGTATATGTGCAGACCAGAATGATTAAGGATGCTGTAGATAATGTCATAATATTTTACTTAGTTTTTGTCCACAGTGCTGTGACCCCTTCTTCTCTGCCTCCAGTGGGCAGAGTAAGTCCTGTTTGACTGAGAGATGAGTAAGTGAGAATGAAGTTAGTGAAAATATGATGTCACCAAAATTCCAAAAATATTTTTCTTGTACTGTTAAATGAACAATAGTTATTTCAGTGATGAAATTAAGACCGAGTTGTACTTAGGAAATTTTATTTAGCATTTAATTCTCCTTCATTAAAAGCAATACAAACCAATGGAATAAAGACAGAACTCTAAAAAATGTTGAACAGAGTTACAGTGTTGTGATCTAAAATATCATATGAAATAATATTGTATACATTATAGTCAAATTATATTATCCACTGAATATTATATATCATATATTTTATGTTAGGAATCACATATTTGTTACATAATTTTTATGCTGTGTTGTCTCATCTACATATATTTCTGTCCCTCCTCTGCTTTTATAAAATACAGCAAAAGAAAAGATTATTCTGATTACATGAACACTTCTCCAACAAAGAGAAGTATTACAGAATTACCTGAATTGAAAGGAGCCCAGAGGAATAACCAAGTTGAACTCTTAATAGAATGGACAATGAGGGGATTGAACTCACAATGTTATTAGCACCATGCTCTGACCAACTGAGGTAATCTCAGGGTCATAATTTTCCTTGTTTACTTTTGAATGATCTAATAGTTACTGTACCTGTGTAAAATCAGAGATAAAAGTAACAGTATCATGGTAACACTGATTTGTGCCATTTGTGGTACAGTGAAAAGTGTCACTTTCTGCACACAGCTTTGCAGTGCTGGAGTGCGATGTCGCAACCTTCCAAAAGCATCTCCTTAACAAAGCCAAATGGCAGGATCAGACAAACACTCACACATGTGCACACATAAATGAATAGCTTCAGTAATAGGAGTCAATGGCAAAGAGCTGGGAAGGCTCTCTGTGTAGATTTCCACGGACAGAGGTTTATTGCAGCCACACCACGACATCCAGTGATGGAAACAAAAGACAATGGAGGGTCGAGGTTTAAGATGGGAGCAGGGAGAGCACCAGAGACCAATGGTGTGAGGGCATGAGGATGGTACAAAGGCAGGACTAGGGAATAGGAGCCAATGGGGGAGCTCTGGGGGAGTGGCAAAGGGCAACGGGGGGAACCTGGAGTGGAGAACTTTATAGGGCAGGGAACATACAAGGTAGCAATGGGGCAGGGGGGCCAACGGCCAAGCAGGGACTGAGATTGGAGGTACATTAACATAGCAACACAAAGCGGCACAAAGCAGCCTGGGGGAAGCCTTTTCTGTTCACCGTTACCTGGGGAAGAGCTCTGGTACCAGGGACTGTCTTACCAGTGGATCCTCTTTGTCTATTATACTGTAGGCTCACTGGCCACCACAGAAAAGGAGGTTGAGAGACCTTGAATTTAATGATGCTAAAGAAAAGTGTCTTGTCTCATCCTCTTGTGCCCCAGTTGCAGAAAGTATCTCAGTAATACTGAAACTGTAACATACATTAGGGTCATGAGAAAGTGAGTACCTGGCTTCAAAAAAACAACAGTGTTTGAAAGATCTACTTTTAGAAACACAATATTACAGTGACACACAAGGTGACAAAATATTTTTAAAAGTGAAACAAACCTGTGCCCCAATTTCACTGGATGCTTTTTTTGTCATTTTCTTTTCTCAGATTCTTCAGCTCTAAACATCTGTTCCTCTTAACTAGTGTTGCCAGCCTTTGGAGCCTTAGCATAATGAGGCTGTTGCTCACAATTTTAATATGGTGTCATTTTATTCTGCTCAGAGCAGATCTAATTAATGCCTAATTAAGAATCCATCCAAGGTCACTGATGTCAATAAAGCTGAACAAATATTAGGAAGGATAACAGTTTGGGGAATCAATCTGTCCAAGTAGTAAGCCTGGTGTAAGGCTCTGAACTCTCTGTGTGTATCTTAAGGAAGGTGCCAACTTCATTTTAAACACACATTCAGACATTTCCTGTTGTCTGATTGCTTGCCTTTTGGATTAAAACTGTAGCACAAAAACTGCAGAAATTATAGAAGACTCCAGTATCTGGTGTACAAAATTAGCTGTATCTTTCAATGTAATTTGTTTTATGGTAGAGCACACCTTAGCAACAAAAGTATCTGCAAAAGTTTCCCATTGTAGGGCTCATCCTTGACTCACTGGATTATAAAGTGATGAAATGGTATTTGTTTCCTTGTCACTTCCATTAATTCAGACTGAAATTTTGCTGCCTCTGCCAGGAGCTGAAGGAAGCAAGGAAAGCTTACTATCTGAAATGTAAATTGATCCCTTTTGACAGGCAGGGGAAGATTGAGCTGGAGGTATAGGAAATGTATGTAGTATTTTATTACTGATTATAAATATTTGCTCGCACTTGCTCTTGAAGGTATACAAATTATGCAAAATTTAACTGCTTATTCCCAAGAATAATGCAAACCCTAAAAATAATTATTGTAAAAAAGATGAATTATTAGGAAAAGTATTTATTACACTTCTGGAGTCACGCAAGGTAAATTTGTATATCATACTTCTTTGAGTTACTAAACAAATTTCCCACTGGGAAAGAACATGTCCAGATATCCTAAATCAGGGGCAGTTTCTTTACTCTGCTCTGAAGCAGCAGGTTTCATTTGGTATATGGATGCAAATCAGTAAGTGATCTAGTTATTCTCTAGCAGAGTGGTGACTGCTCAGTAGTTTGACCTTTCTTAGATTTCTTTCCACCAGAAGAAATTTTCAAAGGGAATTCGTTTATCTTGGGAAGAGGCAGTTGCACTTAAAAAGGATATTATTTATTAATTATTTATTAAAATATTTATTCTGACACAAAAGAAGGAAAAATTGAGGTCACTTACCTTTCACACAAAACCTGTGGACATCACTGTAAATTCACATGGAATATTTGGCTCTTGTGTAAATAAAACAGATAAACCTTAATTTCCTTTGAATTCTAATACTATAGTATCAAACTGTTTTTTAATAGAGAGGAGATTTGAACATAATGCTGGTTTTGATCATAAGTCACTTTATTGCTAATGAAAACATTGAGTTCCCTGTGGGAATGAAAAAGGCACTGACTGAGGGATTATGGGTCAGGATTAAAGGGAAGGCAGAATCAGGCGAGATTATATTGGGGGTCTCCTACAGCCCAGGAAGGTGAGCAGATGAGGCTATCTGTAGAAAGATAGGAGTAGCCTCATATTTGTAAGTTGTCTTCCTCATGCAGGACTTCAACAACCCAAATATCTCTTGGAGGGACAACACAGCACGACACAAGCAATCCAGGAGATTGTTGGAATGTGTTGATGGTAACTTGCTCCTCCAAGAGATAAAGGAGCCAATGAGGAGAGGTGCTATGGTGGACCTTGTTCTCAGCATCAGGGTCATGAGGAATGATGAGGAATATGAAGACCAGGAACAGCCTTGACTGCAGTGACCCTGAAATGGTGGAGTTCAAGAGCTTTAGGGCAGCGAGGAGGGCACAGAGCAAGCTCACTAACCTGGACTTCAGGAGAGTAGATTTTGGCCTCTTTAGGGATCTGCTTCATAGTTACTTAGCATAAAGCTATGAAGGAAAGCTGATTAATACAAAGATTAAGAGCAGTAAATTTCAACAAAGAGAAAGTCAGGTGAAAATGCCAGGAAGCCTTCATAGATGAACAGGGAGTTCCCAGACAGTACCATGCATCTGTACCATCTGGGCAACAACCTCTCAGTGATAGCTGTGTGCTGGGCTGCATTAGCAAGAGCATGGGCCTAGAGGAGTGATTATTTCTCTTTACTTAACAGCTCTTAGACCACATCTTGAATGCTGTGTTTGCTTTTGGACCCTAGATTGAAAGAGAAAGATTGACAGACTGGAGACTTTGCAGGGGTAAATATAAAGAAAAGGAAACTGGACTATGTATCAGTTGCAATAAAGTACAGTCAAGTGGCAGTGGTAAGGTAACAGATGAAAAACAAGTGATAGATGTGTTTCCTCTGAGGTAACACACAGGTAAAATTGCTGGAAACCATAATGATCCATTCTGCTTACTCTGTCTTGAAGCACCAAAGCCCAGATCATTACTGGTTTATGTTGCAATCTCATATAAGCAATCTAAAGACAATCTGATCTATGCTAGCAGTTGTGGAAAACCAAAAGATTATATACTTGAAAGAATAAATTTTATATATTATTATCAATATGTTATATAATAATTTTTTTTAAAAATTATTATTACTTATGTAATATTTATTATATACTTGATCTTGTTGAGACATACCAATACAATGGTAGAGAGATTTTCCCTAAATAGGTTTCTGTTTTTATTCTGCACTCTTCAAGATATTATTCTCTGATATTATTTCTGTATATGTCTCCTTTACTTTATAATCCAAGATGATTTAATTCCTTGATAGCCCAATTCACTTTTCTCAAATGTCTCTTAACATTTCCTTTTTAAGATACTTTATCTTGATATACCAGAAATGGCTTTCTGGTAGCCCCAGGTATTCCAGTATCTTCTTCAATGTCCGGATCATGCATACATTCTTGTTTTATGGTCGTTGAAAATTCATTCTACAGAGCAGTGGCTCACAAGAAGTGTTTGTGTGTGTGTATGTGCATTTGTAAGCATGCATGCATAATGGTTAAAATTTTGCACATACTTTTCAGTTCTGTGCATGAATTTGGCAGCTTTTGGATCAAAGTTATTTACCTAAATTATTTTGATTCTGTTCAGGATGCAAGGGTACAGTGAGAGACCAAAGAAAATAAATTTGTGTAGTGTGGGGAAGAGAAGGAAATCTTACCATAGTTTTTGTTTACCTAATGACTGGTTCTAAAAATAAAGTTCCAGATTCCACTCAAAGGTGCCCAGCTAAGGACAGATGTCAATGGGCACTACTTGCACGAAGGAAAATTTTGATTGGATGTAAAAAAAAATTCAAGGTAGAAGTAGAAAAAGACAGGAGTTTCCCAGAGGTAGCAACAGTCTGACCTAACTTAGTAAAGTAATACAGTAAAGACTGGATATGGGGATATATAGATTTGGTAGATGGGGTAATATTCTAAACTACTAAAAGCATAGGAATCCCTGAATACTCTGAAAATTACCAAATACAAAACAAATATATGTTTGTTATGTGAAAAATCAGATTACAGAATTCATTTCCATGGGAAGCATTAAGTCAAGAGTTTAGAATTCTGAAGGATTCTTTATAAGGTTAAAGCAAAAATCCTGTTTAAGTCAAATGGAAAATAACAGACTTTGTAACACAAAGGTTTGAATCAAAGTCTGTCAGTGATGAAATAAGACCTATCAAGGGAAGACTGTCTTTTCTTTTTATTATTCCCCCCACACACTCCACCCTAAACTGACTCTAGTTAAAAGGAAAAGGAGTGAATAATGTATAAAGAAAGACAGCACATTCATTCCAGGGTAATATCAGCAGTGGGCTGCTGGTTTTCCTCAAGAATGTTAGGAGTGTTTCTCATGCTAAATCTTCCATCTCTGCAACTGAGCCACATGCTTTGTTGCAGAATGAATGGCTGCCACGTTATCTGATGGCCTTGAATTGTTCTCAGAGAAGACAAGGTATATTTAAAGTTTGGCAAGTCACAACAGTTCAAGCAATGCTTCAGCATGAAGAGAGAAACACAAATTGTATCGATTCAGCCTGGAAAGTGTGCGTGTGAGTTAGCTGCAACATGATGAATACTTCACTAACAAAAATATAGTACTAAAAATGCATTGAGTAACATGCTTGTACCCATAATCAAAGAATAGAGATTTTCAGGCTCAAGATAAAACAACTTCAATTAAGCAGTACATTCTGCTACAATTTGCATTAAAATAATCAATTATATTATATTATTCACATGGTTTTGGAGCAGAACACAAACCTTACACAAAGAATGTTCTCAACACAGTCTCTACATCTGCAGCATGTGAAAGATGAAAAATATTACTAAAATAATATACATCTTGCAGGTAGAAAAGGTGTTATTCCAGATTTCCAGGCAAGGATCTGAGTAAGAGAGTAAATTCAGTCCAGTCTGTGCATCACTAACTTCCTCAAGCTCAGTCTCAGAGGGTGCATAAATCTGTTGCAGAATGAAAGTGAATCTCAACCAAACAGATTAAGTGACTTGATTTCGTAACAGAGGGAGGTCTACAGCATATTTCTTTTTCAGTCTAAATGTTATCAGCAGATTATTTTATCAGAAAATCATATTACATCTCTTTACGAGCTATACTTTTTGTCATCTCTGTTCCAGAGACAGAAGGTCAAATTTTGAAGTGTAAATCAGTACACCTGAACTGATTTAAAAAATATAGTGCTCTATACAGCTGAGCACTCCAATATTTTCCTTAAAATTTAAATTTTACAATGTTTATACTTTCAGGTCATAAGCAAACTATAATTGCTGATAAACAATACAGTCTTTTTTGAGATTCTATAGACAGAAATAGCCCACCATTTATTAACAGAAGACACAACATGAAATATTTTTAGTTCTCCTTTTTTTCCAAGAGGATGATCCTTGTAATCTGTCCGAAGACAAGGAAACCCATACATCTTGTACCTATACATAATAAGGATTTATGTCTCCCTGATATTTTGATGCTTCTAAAAGTAACTGTATGTCCTTGGTGACACAAACAGCTTTTGTCCCATGCTCTTTAATTTTCTGCTTGCTTTTTAGGGGATTCATAGTAAGGAATTGAATCTGTTCTTTTCAAACTGTGGTAAGTGGTGATCTAGAAAACAAATATTCAAGTTTTCTATATTTTTTATGTACTGAAAGTTTGCTTCAGAAATAATGATAAGTATAGCTGTGTCCCTTTGTTTAATTCTATTGCCAATTAGTTCATCCATTCCTTATGTCTGATAAGAGCCAGATTTTTGAATCAACAAAGATACTAAAGTGACAATGTTGTTTAACTCAGTGGTTGATTGTACTGGATTTTTACTTTCTATGCAAAATCATGTCATGTGACTGCCTTACTAGTTCTCTTCAAAAGAAAAACTCTGCTTTATACTTTTCTAGCAGCCTTCTCACCTGCTATTATTTGTACTTATTTTAAGCCCCTGCCTCCACTATGAAGTTCATCACAGGTACTGGCACCAGAATCTGATCACCAGCTGATCAAGGTGGAAGAGGAAAAAAATAGGACTTAAAAATGCTTGGAGAAATATATTATATTATGCTTAGCTGAAACTGGGAGAAGTCCTGCCTTCTGTTATTGTGCCTCTGCATATGAATCCAGATAGAATCTAGGAGTGTACTCTCAGTTCTTTCTGCTTCCTTTCCCAATTACACAGCAGCTCTGTGAGACTGCTCATTTTCTTCTGGGGAGAATGGCAGAAGGTATGTTCATTGTACACAGCAGCAATGTAGTAAATATTCTATTCATCTCCATATGAAAAACAGGAATAGTCAGATAGGTCTTTTAGCTAGGAATTTATATGTTGAATGTTGAATCTTCTCATTACTGAGCCTGCTTTTTCAAAAGTTTGTCTGAGGTAAACGGAACAAAAAAAAAATTGTATTTCAAGGAGCTGAGCAATAGCTCAGGATTAACATAATTAATAATATTTTTCACTAATTTTAGGGGGGGGAAGGAATATTTTTATACTACTCAATATATTTTCCATAATTGTTTTCTTTTTTTTTTTTCTTTCTTGTCTGTACTCCAGGAGATAGTAAGATCTTGTCATATAGCTGGTATATCTATTTCTCTGTCTAATTAACTATTTTAATTCTCTGTTATCTTCTTTAGTCAGAGACATTTCTTAATGATGGCTTCAAAACTTCTTTGGAATGTTAAGAATTTGCCTGAAAGGAAAACAAAAACAAAAAACAAACAACTCTTTAGTTCCTTTGAAAGCCTGTATCGACGAACATGTATTTTTGTATGCATTATCAGTTGATAAAAACACTACTAGACAAATCTAATCTCAAATTTTAGATATCACTGAGCGATTGACAAATGCTGCTCAACTGCTGCCTACCCTGTTAAGCAAATAAATCTCATGTTTCTAAATTCCTTGCAATCAGCATACAAAAAAAAATAAACTCCTCTGGAAATTGTCATTATTATTCATAGGATGTCTTTCATCTTTCTCTGTGCTCCAAACCAAAGAGCAGAAAAGGTCTGTATTTGCTATGAACTCAGGAAGATCTCAGTTGCACTTCTGTTCATGAAACTGAATTTATGAAACCCTAAGCAACATATCTTAGGATGGAAAAAGTTTGTTTCCTTGACTGGGTTTTAAAGTTCAGGAACCTTTGGTCTTCTTTTTTTTCTTTCCAGGGTGCCTTAAATGTCTTAAACTGCGTAATGCTCAGGGCTTTCCCTGAGTAGTTCTGTAATCTGTCTTTCCTCCAGCCTTTGTAACCTTTTGCACAAGTTGATCTAGCTTTTCCACAGCCTCTGTAATTTTCCAGCTTTCTTATGCTGATGGTCTTGTGCTAATATTGCTATTGGCCTACATCTGCAAACCTTGATATTTTTATGTCAGTTTTCTATTAGTGAAAAGATTGCCACAGGCTTGAGTATCATGTCAACTTCCCCTTGACTTTTTCCTATCCCTGGCTTTGCAGGTTTATCCAAAAATATGCAGCAACAACATTTGTTGACCATTCAGCATGACAAAACCTCATGAACTTTAACAAGATCAATTGCAAGCTCCTGAACTTGGGTTGGGCTGTACCAAAGCACAGGTGCAAGCTGGGAGGAGAATGGATCAAGACTAACCCTGGGTACTAGCTCAGTATGACTCAGCAGTGTGTGCTTGCAGCCCAAATAAACAACCACATCCTCAGCTGCATAAAAAAAAAAAAAAAAAGAGGTGTGGTCAGAAGGTAAAGGGATGTGATTCTGCTCCTCTGCTCTTTCATAAATGTTGACTCATTGTAATCTTTCAAGGAATAAGAGGGGTGGTATTTTCTACTGAGTGCAGGTGGTCCAAGAAGAGGTATAGATATGGATATAGATGTGGATAAAGATATATAGATATAGATATATATTAGATATAGATATAGATATATAGATACTACTGGCACAGCTGATACAGCTTTGGATTCCAGGATGTTTGAGCTTCTAGCAAGGAAAAGGAAAGAATAAAAATTCTTAAAAAAAAATCCATACACTTTTCCTTTCTCTATAATAATGGATCTTGCTAGCTCTAAACTGCTTCTCTTGTACTGTGTTTTTTGGGTTTTTTTTGTGTATGTGTGTTTTTTTTTTTTTTCCTTTAATTTTATGTGCACAGGGTTATTTATTTTAAAAAGAATGTGAACAGTTTAGTTGTGTTCTCTTGTCAAGGATTGTTGAATCACACGGTTTAAAAGAGAGACTGAAAAAAGTATGAATAAGAAATTAATGAGAAAGCGAGATAATTGACTGAGAAGCCAGTTCAAGAAATTAAAAAAAAAAAAAAAAAAAAAA
>VXAC01000960.1:56394-66602 GCA_013399225.1 Rhipidura dahli
TTTTTATTTAATATAGAAGATTGTTGTGGGCTGGATTGTCAGCTAGATTGTCTTAGTTAGGAATAGCCAATAATATTTAACATTTAGTCACTTAATATTTTCATAGATGCTAGTAAGAACAGGGCTAAAAGTATGACTTCAGACCTTTATAGTTTAAATGAATCTACTAAAGTGTAGCCAAATATTGCTCTTGACGTTTTTTTCATTCTTAATATAGTTGCTTGTTTTTTTGTTAACTAAAGAATAACTGAGAATCTAAACTAATAGCTAATAAAGCTCTATTTAATCTTTTGTCTTCAGTTCCATTGGAAATGCTAGAAAAATATCAGACAGCCTGCATCCTACTTTTAAACTAGATGGTGGTTTCCTAATAGGCTCAAAGCTGATTGAGAAGAGTTTTATGATGACAAAGATTTAGTAAATGCAGCAGAATGTTCAGACACAAAATACGTGGGAATAAATCACAGCTAAAACCAAGAAACAAGATGGCAGAAGAGAGGTGAGTGCATGTACAACAGTCAGAACTGCCAGCTACTTTTTAGAGTCTTTTTGAAGACATTTTCTGCTAATTTTTACTTATGAAAGTGAAGAGAGTTTTTTGGCCTCTGGCAATTTTTCTGGATTAAAATTGAAAAGTTTTAAACAACCTGTTAACAGTGTCTGTGGGCAGCTAATGGTTATAGTTGCCACACTTTTTGGAAGTATTTTATTAAACATTGATTGGAGTCTTTGCAGAATGATAACATCAGAAGTAAAAGACTCCTGTGTTTTGGATTTATGTCACTACTGTTGACTAGTCTGTGTTTTTTCTATATCTTAAATCATAAGATTTGTCAGTGTGGCAAGAAGTACCGTTAATTCTAGCCAGACACAGATTTTGTCTTGACTAGCCATTTGGGCAGATAGTTAAGTGACCAGTATGAACAGCAAATTATTTGCTTAGCAATTGCCAAGCCAGACCTCTAATTTATTTTCCCTGAATGCACCTTGTTAGTAAAGAATATCATGTTTTACACTGCTTAGGAACTCATAACTCTCAGTAGAACAGATAAAATATGAACAACAGTATACATAAAATCATCCAGTTGCTCATTGTCAGACACTAAAAGAACCAGCTACAAGGATAAAGGAATAAATTTTCGTTTTCTTGTGCAGGCACTGTGTATCTTCCCTGAGAGCAGATTAGGAACGCTTCGCCAGCTCCCTGAAAACCTATTTGCGTAAATCACATCTAAATGTAACGTTGTGATACAATTCAGACACTGTCTTAGAACAGAAGAACTCCAAATCTCTTCAAGGCTGCAGTTTGAAGTGTGAGGATAACAGAGGGAATACAAAATCCATAATTACGGAGGGAACAGAACAGCCACCTCAAGCAATTAGGTCTGGTTTGATTCTTGAGTCACCTTTCATGTTGTCATGTATTTCAGTTTTGAACATTTATTCTATAGATTCCTGGAGCTGTTTTCTGTACCCTTCCTGCATCCATCCAGAGTGAATTCCCAGAGCTTGCCAAGCACATCCATAAAACATGTCATACAATATGCAACCGGTGGCTGCTTTCTTGTGACAGAATTGCTGCTCCATTTGACATAATTCATCATATTGATCTGTGCTGAACAGGGAGACAATTTAGACAACTAGTGGAAAAATGGTAAAGTCAAGATATTTGAAAGCATCTCATTGAGGACTGTAGGCACACTTTACACCTTTTTTATTGTGTTTTGAAGCCCACCACCCAATTCAGAAGGAAAACCTATCTGCTTTAGTTTAACATATGTAATGTGAACAAAAGTCTTGATTAGCTGGGTTCTTGCACTAAAGTAAATGGAGATTTCTCTTGAGCGTTTTTCTTAACATTTCTGTAGCCCATGAAACTTGTTCTCTTCCAAACAACTCCCAGGAATGTTTTGAAGGGTAGTACAGGCCAGCAGGTGGTCTCATTCAGCAGTATAGATGAGACCATTCTACCATGTAAAGAAGCAAGTTTAGCCTTGGAGACGTGGGCTGTAATGTGTCAGTTAGACTGAAGATCAGAAACAGTTCAGGCTGATTCTATTTAAAAGTGTAAGTTTAGACAAGTTGAGTATAGCTAAGTGTTTAGGTCAACACTTCACTATCTGCACTCCTGTTCAGATTTGGAAGATTAAAAATGTGACACCATCTTTGGAATATAGCCACCAGGTTAAGTCTTCTGAAAAATTAGCACAGTGACTTAACCACTTGTGAATGTCTTTGCTTCCTTCCTATGTAGCTACCAGCTTGTTTGTGTGGTAGCATTTTAATCTATCACTTATTGTTTTATTAATTTGTTTAGCAATTGAACACGTGCATTAATGTATGAATAGAAACCAACACCTTAATATGTTTGTTTTTTCAGTGTAACTATTTGTCAGTAAGTACCATAGAAATAACCTCTTGTTCAGTTTCTGATTTTACCTTTTGAGCTGAGACTTCCATCTCAGTATTTCCTGTGTGGCAACTTATCATTACAAACATAGATTTCAATGCCTAAATTTGTCTAGTGAAAGTGTGATGCTCTTGAGGGGGCTCAATAGCAGCTGCTAATGGCTCTGGAATATAGAACTACCTTCAGCTGTCATACAGGCTTCTCCAGTTCAGAGGAGGCTGTGGACATACCTGGGTAATTGAGGTGATATTAAACTAAAAGCAAAATGATAGCAGTGCAGTATTCCATGCACTCTGAAACATTTTACAAACCCATTTTTTAATTCTCAGTTGATACCAGATGTAGTTTTATTTTCAAAACCTGTATTTAATTGAGGATGAAGCAGAAGTTGCTTTCCTTGCTTGCTTTAGTGTTCATTTACATACTAGGAAACAATGTTCTTCTTCAAGTGTTGTCTTCCCTTCCTACCTCTAATGCAAACTGCATTACCAGTGATTCATTGCCCAAAATATATATTGTTCACACATCCAAAAACTTCTACACACCCCCAAATCTAAGATTATAGTTTAAAACCTGCAGAATATTGCACCCTTGCTCCAAAGCTTTCACCTTAAAGTCTTGCTTTTATAATCTTCTGTTGCCAAAATATAATTCCCAAATCCTCCCCTAGTCCTAGGTTTAACACCATACTAAAGAAAATTGTAAACTTGTAATTGTGGCAAGAAAATTGTTCATTCAAACTAGATGGGTCACTATATTACCAGATATCTATTTAGCATTTTGATTGCAGTTCTGTTCAAACAATGCATCATTTTTATTGAAAGTCGTTATGATGCCTTAGGTTTTAACATCTATATTTTTCAAATTCTGTACTGTTTAGTGTGTAACTCTGAAGTTTCTTGTAGCCTGTTAATTTCTGCTCTCTCGTTCTGGGCAGACACAACAAAGCCTCTCCAGGCCTGCTCTCCAGGGACACTCAGACTGTCCTAGGCCCAAAAAGTATGAACTAAAGAGTCTCTGAGGGAGGGCAAGCTGAGGGGAATTACATCATTAAACTGAAGTTTTAATTGAAGAATTAACCCTGATACACAAATGAACCAAACCTATAAAGGTGTGAAGAACTCGTGACCTGTTGTCCATCTTGGGGTCCATCTTGGCAGCAGCCTCTGGGTCCCCAGGGGTACCTTTGAAGGCCTTTCAAATAAATACCTACCTCAATTCCCTTACGCCTGTCTAGTCTCTGTTTTTTAGGTGGCCTCTTAAAGCAACAGTTCTATGGCAAATATATGGCAAAATGTTGGTTCCTTCCTACAGTTCATTAAAAATTCCTTAAAAGACAATCAAGAAAACCTCAAAAAGCCTAATTTTTACTGTTAGGACTTAGTATCACAAAGTCAGAGGATTCAGCCATGACAAATTATAAGAAAGAATGGAAGGTCAAATCTGAGACTACCTATAACTTGAAGACTGTTGATTAGAGATAATTGGAAGATGTTGATTAGAGATTTACAGCCATGAGGGAAAACCTGCAGTCAATTCTTCTTAGAGTCTTCAATAACTTTGTAACTCTGACATTTGGTAATGATAACTAAAAGTTCCTGGACCACGACAGGAAATTAATGTCTATAAGAAAAATTCACTTCTAGGAACCCCCAATTAGTGCAGATTGAAGGCATATATCTCCACAGCAAAAGACAGGCATTTGTCTCTCTATATCCACTGATAGTTCATAGGTCCTCTAATTTCTGTCTCTATTTCTGTAGTATTTAACATTAAATGTCAGAAATATGGACCTTTGTTCAAAGTATAACGATAACTTACGAAACATAAACATATAAAGTTCTAGCTGAATTATGTTCTAATGCATAATGCACTTTAAGCCTTGAGCTGTTATTTGTCCTTAATTTGCCCCTCCATAACACATAGATGCTTGTTTTTAGAGATTGCATACAATGCAGTGAATTGAATTTTTATTAAATATTACTTGAAAGAGATATAGAAAAGAATAGATATTATTACTTATAAATCCCTAGCTGGAAAACTTCCAATAATATACGTGCAGCTTCTAAGTACCTCATAGGATTTGTGGGGTTAGTTAACAATTTCAGATGAGCTAATTCTCCTGCAGTGATTTTTTAACTCCCTACAATTTTCTTTTAAGGTGTATATACATTTTGCTTTGATTCTTCTGTGTTGTTATTCATACTACCTATTCTTTTGATTATTATTCATTTTTTTATGTGAGTCATTTACTTTGAGGATTGTCTAAGTTTTGGCAGAAATTTTTCTACCAGTCTTAAGGGAAATCTGACAGACAATTGGAGCATGAAAGCAGGCACATTGGTGTTGCAGAGAGAAATTGTTACACTAATCTTGCACCCACTGGGCATTTCAAAACTGTAGCTTTAATGAAATATAAGCAACAGATCTTGGTAACATTCTCTGGAAAAGTGAAGACAGTTCATAAACTTAAGTATTTCTCCCATGAAGTACACTGACCTCTTTTGTAATCCAACAGAAACCAGTTTTGATCCTAGTTTTTGTTGATGAAGAAAGATTATGGTATTTTTTTCAGGAATGTGATGGTGTTTTAAGCTGCTACCAATCTCTTCCTCTTTGTCCATACCCATTTATTGCAACTCCTTGGCTAGGAGTCAGTGACATGGAAAACTGAGTCAATAGAACAAAACAGACCATGTGAGCACATCTAGTCTGCTTCAGTATAAACTGAGGAAGTTTAATTTACAATTGTAAAATTCTTACGGAGTTAACTAATTTTTTAATCTATTCTGTTTTCAGTGATATCACTCTTTCTTACACATGAGCCTGGCATATAGATATAAGACAAAGGACAGGCCAGTATGATCTAAGACTGTGTTCTACAAACCCCCAGTTTAACCTTGTTGTGCTGACTCAATCACATAGCTCCTTATTTCAAAATCATTTCAGGAAACTTTGCTCACTAAGATATTCTCCATTGTACCCAGTATAGCCACACCCTAGGGAAGCAATGAATTATACATAATAAAAGTTCCACGTAGCAATAAATTTGTCTATATACACTGTATAGATTTAATACAAATAATTTTTGTATATGCCCTTCTAATGAGATAATTGTTATATTATGAGTAAAAGTGGTCAGAGACCAGGTTTTCATCCATGAAGAAAAGGCAGTAGTTTGATATTTCCTTTGGTTTACATTTGCACAAAAATAATGAATATACATTATTTTAAAGCAATCGATATCTTAAAAGAAATGCAAACAAATAAAGTTGTTATTTTGACCTTTCATATCAAATTTTAATATATAAACACCATTATAGTAAAATTTCCATCTAAGTAATGTTGTTATTCCTTAGCTGTATCCAAGCAATCTGCCTCACAACCCTCTCTGGAATTACAGCTCTGCTGCCCTTATCTGCCCTTCTCTGGTGCTGATCTTGGGCCTGAACTTCAAATTTATTGGCTCAATGTCCTGATGACATAGGGTTGCAAAATCAATATTCAGGTTCTCCTAGTCCAGACAACAGATGTGTGTGCCTGGCCAGTCCTGAAAAAAATCAAAACATGCCAACAGAGGTGAAGGCTTCACTTGTTATCTCAAGAAATATTTATGAAAAGATTTTATCAATTCTGCCACACAAGTGTCAAGCTGACTGCAGCTTAGAAAATATCATACTGCTTGGTAAATCCTGAATTATTTTCTTCTCCTAATAAACAAAATATTATTTTTATTATGAATGTGAAAGACCTACCATGTGGGGTTTTTTGTTTTTTGTTTCTGGTTTTTTTTTTTTTTAGTATGGGATTATTTTCATCTTTCATGACCATTTCATTTATGTGATCTGAAGCATGGGAGAGAGAAGGCACTGAGAAATGTTGTTTTGGGCTATTGGGTTTTGATACTGGGTCTATTATTGATCTTGTCTAATATTTTTTGTTTTCAAGATTATGCTTATGAGTGCTTTGCTAGCTGTTTTGGGAACGTAAGACACATATCACAAGATGTTTTATCTCATGGTTTTCTCTGATGTAACAGGAAGAGAAAGGATCAAAGAGTAAATTCTCATTATTAATGGATCAAATAAATTCTTTTCCATTCAGGGATGGTTCTTTAAGGTCCAAATATTTGTCTACTGCCATTTTACACTGGACATTTATTTAATGTGCTGAACTCTTTGTGTTGTATTTCCATGTAAATTAGCACAACTAGAATGATTTGCCATAATATAGAGGAAAAAATATCCAGCGTCAAAGTGTTAACTTCTACCTCAGATGCCAGCATCTGTTCCTTTCAGAGTCCAGGATGACTGCCAGAAGTTCATTGGTCTTCATGTGCTGATATTGACACTCCGCACAAGAAGAGATTCAGTAACGCACAGAATTAGATGGTCAAAAAAGCACTTCCCAGACAGTCTCCCTAATTTATCATTTTAAAACCATTCTTAATGCTTAAACACATGCCTGTAAGGCAAAGCATTAATCACAAGGACCTCAGAAAGATCAGAGTTGTAAAGTGTAATGCCTCACCCAATAAAAATAAAAAGTGTAAAGTTCAGAATAAAATTATGCTTTTACACTTACAGCTGAAATTCAGCCACACAGTTTCAATTTTAATATGAAATAGGGCTTCACAATTTAAATTTGTAAGTCAGTGGATAATTTTACACATTAAGGGTAGAAAGCTACACAACAGAAGTTACCATGAGATTAAACTGCAAGGAAATTCTATTGTGGAACACTTTGACACTTATGTCTTTTAAACATTTTGGATTTAAGAAGCAAATCTTTAGGTGAGTAAATCTTTCCAAGTGCTGCAACAAAGTTGCACTCCGTTGTCTTACAAAGTGCTTTGGGAGAGTAAAAGAAAATAAAACGTATCACCTTTGAACTAATGCTACCTTTTGTAAAAACCTTAATTTAATTTTGTTAACACAAATCCATGACGCTGAAAAACAATTTCAGAGTGGCTACAAGGACAGATTAATCTTTTAGTGGATGGACTTAAGTTTTTGTTCCAATTGAAATTTTTCTTCAGAAATGTAACAGAGTTGGTATACACTGGATTTTAAATGTTTTAATTTTCTTTGATTTTATAAATTGTTATACTATAAGGAAAAATAATTTATACAAAACCTATTGTCTACAGAGTTAATACACATTTTAAATAAAAAATTATCTGAATTTTGGAGTTTCTACAATCTATGAAGGCAATGTGCTCTAATGCTTGATTGTCCTTTTAGTAACAAGGGTTTTTTTCCCTTATACACCGCCTGGACCACTCTTGTTTCAACTTGAACCAATTGACATGTACCCTCTCATCCTGCACTGCTGTGTGGAGCTTATATCCATATCTTCAACGACCCATCACAGAGGCTGGGGAGCTGTTAGGCCCCCAAAGCCATCCCTTTTCCAGGCTGACCCAGTTCAGCTTCCTTAGCTGGGAAGGGCAGCTGTCAGTACAGCCTGGGAGCTGTTGGACACCTTTGCTTCTAGCACAAACATGGGCTCATGTCCAGCCAGCTGCCCACCACCACCTCCGGGCCTTTCCCAAAAAGCTGCTCCCCAGTTCCTCCTCTGCTGCAGAGGCCCAGCTTTCCCAGGCACAGCACTTTGGTTTTGACTTTTAAATAATTGAATAAAACTCTTTTATTCCGCCTGCCTTTTTTTTTTTTTTTTGAAATATGAAACATAGAGTCGTGGCATATCCTGAGCTGGAAGGAACTCACAAGTATCACTGAAGTCCAACTTCTGATCCTTCACAGGACAACCCCAAGAATCCCATGTCTCTAAAAGTATTGTCTTTGAACTCTGTTTGTCATGTTATTGTATCCAGTTCTCTGGGGACCCCATTCCAGTGCCAAGCCAGCTGGGTGAAGAACCTTTTCTTAATATCCAACCTAAGTTTCCCCTGACAGAATATCATGCCTTTCACTCAGATTCTGTCACTGATCATCAGAGAGAAGAGATCCCTGTTCCTGTGCTTCCCCTCATGAGGAAGTTGTAACTGCAGTGAGGGCTCCCCTCAGCCTCCTCTTCTCCAGGCTGAACAGACCAAGTGCCCTCAGCCACTCCTCACACGGCTTCCCCCCAAGGCCCTTCACCATCTTTGTTGCCCTCCTTTGGACACTCTCTAACAGCTGAATGTCTTTCTTACATTGCAGTGCCCAAAGCTGCCCCCAGCACTCGAGGTGATGCTGCACCAGTGCAGAGCAGAGCGGGACAATCCCCTCCCTTGCCCAGCTGGTGATGCTGTGCCTGATGCCACCAGGACAGGGTTGGCCCTCCTGGCTGCCAGGGCACTGCTGGCTCATGTTAAGTTGACATCCACCAGGACCCCCAGGTCCCTTTCCATGGCACTTCTTTCCAGCCTCTCATTCCCCAGCCTGTTTGTACATCCAGGGTTGCTCCCTCCCATGAGGAGGGAATGTGGCACCTGTCTTTGTTAAACTTGATGTGGTTGACACAGGGTAAACATCTTACTGTTGCTGATTTCCCAGCCCTCGAATATGGCAATCATAATTGAAGATCATCCAACTTCTTCAGATACTAAGCCTTCATATTTTTTTCTCTTTGAATTTTTTCTCATAGGTCTAACAAAAGGCACAACCCAGATGAAGAAGTTTTCAGACATTACTTGTTAGAAAACATAGTGGGGAGCTAGGAGGATAGAAGGAAACATTTGGAATACTGCCTGTATTTTTTGCTAATTCATTTTTAAGTGGGAAATTTCTAGCTATTTTGTAGTCCAGCCAAATTAATCTTTATAAACAAATTGGGGTTCTCACATTTAAATTTTGTGTAATTAACAAGAAGTTTGTATTATTTCTATATTCTTAAACATAATTGCTAATTTATTATTTTTTTTTAATTTTAGAATATAGGAAGAAACAGGAAGTCATCTAGTTTTTGCCTATTGAAATTATAGGGTTCATTTTATTTTATTTCAGAGGAAAACAGTTCTTTGGCTAGACTAGTTTCCAAAATGACTGATTTTAAAATAAAAATTTCATTTATTTTGAAATGGAACTCTGTGTTTCATTTGATAACAAAGGGTACCTTTGCATACCAATTTCTTTGAGATTAAATAGGTATTATATAATGTCTGTTAAACTGGATTTTACACTAATGGAATCTACTGATTACAAACAGCTAATAATTAATATTTACGTTGCTCAAAAGTAGCTCTGAAAGCCAAGGCAAATTATATTCTATCTTTCTGGCACTTAAGAGGCATGTATTTTGTTGAAAAATCTGGTCGACATCTATTCTTAAGGCTGAGCTATATGAAACAATTATTAGCGCTGCAGCAAACAGTTCAAAGAAATTGTGTGTAAGTAGATGTGTTAATATCCAGCTTTATGGGGGTTTATTATAACAGTATTATCAACCTTATATTCTGAACAATTTAATTCCCTCACCATAAATGAAATATTGAAAACATTCATTACATTATCAACTGACCAGCAGGGAAGTTATAATGAAGTGATTATATAATTTCTTTAATTGACCCTTTTGAAGTAATATTCTGTGCATCATAATTTATACATTGTAGTGAGTTTTAGTATCACTCTCTGGTATGGAATTGCTCATGATTATTACTAGGAAGACTTTGGATTAGTGCTTTAACTTTGTCAGTGAAATGTCTCTTTTGTAGCAGTGTAATCAACGGAGGACAGAAACTTCTATGCCCCATTTAAATGACTTTTTTCCCCAACCATTTGGCCTCCTGCCTAAAGGAGGCAAATATGTTAACAATGCTTTCCCTCTTGCCCACCCTCCCAGAAAAAAAAAAAAA